>JANHFL010003616.1:47721-62225 GCA_032468155.1 Oxyrhabdium leporinum | reverse complement strand
CCTGTCCCTCTCCCTCCCTCCCTCTTTCAGAACCTATGGGAATAAAGTATATTGCTTGTGTCCTCTTCATTCTATGGAGACGGAAGGGCAATTGTGATTCTGAAAACATAAATGTGATGAGGAGCAGAAAGTGTCAAAAGAAACTAATGTAACAGAAGATGGTTGGATAAATTCAATTTCTATTCTTTATTTGATATGTTTGAGAACAAGGCTGTTTTCATTTAAACTGGAGAAACATAAAGCTTTTAAAATGGCAATAAATTTCATTGAGGCTTGTTACCACATATAATTAAATAGCTTTAATTAACAAAATGAGTATCCTTAGGCAGTTCAAACAACCTGATCTTTAAAATTTTTGTTACCTTTGTCCATTGTTCTATATCCCTTCTTTCTGTTTTTGAAAAAGAGAGAAAAAAACCTATTTTAATACCCTTCTTCAACCAATAAAACACTACCACTGCTGTTTCTCTCTCTCTCTCCCTCCAGGATAAAAATCTGAGATTGTAATATATTTAGATGAAATGTAATTATAGATTATAAATTATAAATTTAAATTATTTTTGCACATAAAGCTTTAAATTCAGTTCTCCAGACCATCTACAACCAGTGTGACTTCACAACAACCAAGAAGTCTTGTGTGTTGCTAGTCATCTGGTGTTCTGCATGGGCTGTAACCTAAATGTATGAATTCAGTATGGACTACTAAGAGCAAGATAGATAGTCTTTCTGTTTTTCCTCAATTCTATTACGTGGACTCCCTGTAAATTGTTACTATTGATCTCACATCTTACTCAACCATAATGCAATTAGTTTTATTTTTAGCTTGACATGGTGGGTAAATAAGCAATGGTTTGATCTAGAGGAATAACCACAATTTTGTTGACTTTGTGATTGCAGCTTTGGTTTAGTGTGATGTATGAATGGGGAACATAATTTGTAATTTGCTTGGATATTCCTATTTGTTTCATGTCATGTTCAAATATGACATTATTCTTAAGATACAAAAGTAATAAAAATACCCAAAGGGGCCAGCAAACTATATAAATATTTTCTTTTTGCAATGTTTATATACCTTCAACAATCCATGGTTAATTACTTTTGATTGTAATTCTATGTTTATTGTTTTTAGAAATATTTATGTTTTACCATTATATAGCTTGTAATGTTGAAGGCACCCAAGGTTGCCATAGGCAGGATGGGCAGCAAATAAATTGGATGGATGGATGGACGGACGGATGGAAGGAAGGAAGTAAGGAAGGATGGCTGGGTGGGTGGGTGGATGGGGGGAGAGAGAGTGTGTGTTATACTTCAGATCCTTGTTGGTACGCCTCAAACTTTTAGCAGCAAATAATCTATTTTGATCATGTCACCCTTGCTGAGAAAAGAAAGATTAATTAAATTGCTAAAATATAGCTTGGGGAAAAACTTACGCTGTGGAAAAATATTTTTTATCCTGGCCACCTTCCAATTTGGAGTATGCTGGCTGAGAATCTTGGGAGATGAAGTTCTGGCATACCTGGGTCGGCATCAAGTTGGAAAAGAACCTCTATAAATTCTTGAATCAGCCAGTGAGATGATTTTCCAGTGACAGCTTCATAGAACTAGAATGAGATGAGAAATGTGAGCCTTTGATTTTTGGCAACACTAGTGGGTTTAGATTTTTTGGGTGAACAGTCCACAAAGTTTTGCATTAACACAATACTGGCTGTACATTTTCTTATTATAACTATCTGTAACATGTTAAATGCAATAGAATATGATACTAAGATATAACTATTCCCTAATATTAATTAGTTTTTAGTGATAAACTTAGTTAATAAATATGCACTTTGTGAAATCGTTCAGAAAGTGTGTGTGCTCTTAAGTGATATTTTGGGATACAGTTTGAAAAGCAAAGATCTGCTCTTTAAAATGATGAATTTGCAGTTTGTGTCTACTTTCTAGATATCCTTTGACCCAGACATTGCATTAACGTCTGTTACTGTGGGAGTCTGTACTTAATTAGAATCAATAAAATGACCAATATGAGCTGAAAAAAATGTCCTTGTATTTGAAGGTTATACTATAATCAGTTTATTACAAAATTGCCCCTTCATCATCTAATTTAATTTGGCTGGCCAGAACTTTGATAGCTGTCATCCTTTTATAGTGCTGAGAATTCAACAAATTTAAAATACTTTAAAAAGTATTCACTTTTTAATCCCTGATATTGCTGATTTGGTATTTGAGACACAACCTCCTTTCCCAAATTGATTTAATCTATAATTGTTGAATTCTTGAACAAATATATTATTTAGAGCAGGGGTGTCAAACTTGCAGCCCGTGGGCCGGATGCGTCACGTGCTGGCCATGCCCATGCCCATGCCCAATTTAGCGAAGGGGGGGAAAGTTGTGATATGTCATGTGACGACATGACGACACGAGTTTGACACTCCGATCTGGAGGTAAAAGCAATTCCATGGTGTTAGGATTGTTGCAGTAATTTAATGAACTTATTTAAGATCAGTTTACACTTGGAGACAGTCTATATGGCAGCATAATTTTAATGGCAGGCTGTTAGGTTTTAAGCATTTTTCTTTGTAATTTGGAGATGTAACTGCTGCTTATAATTGGCCTTTATTGCACTACATGGAGAAATACATAATATACAAATTGTCTGCTTTGTGGAAAATAAATTTGCACAATAAAATTTCCTGTATTTATCCAGACCTTGGAGAACCTACTTGTAAGTACAGGTAATCCTTATTTAGTGACACACTTGAGACCAGAAACTCATTTTTTTTTAAATAAAGTGGTTATTAAGTGAAAAATCATTGGAGAGGAAGGGACTACAAGAGAGTAAGCAGGCACACTGTGGAATATAGAGTTTTAGCAAAATGCTAGTACTGGCTTTTTTTCTGTAATTTTTGAGCTACTTGGGAAGCAAATAAGCTTTAGTGAAAAACTGACTAGGGTTTTATCAATTACAGGCAGCTACTGCAAGCTGGCTAATTAAGGTCACAGCTGGGCCTATTACCTTGCCATTAGCATTTTTTAGGAAAGACCATGCTGCAGAGAAGAGCAGCTCAGGAAGTGATAGCTTGATTATACATCTCTGCTCTGCTAGGAGGGAATGAAAAAATGGGTCAGGAACAGGAGAATGTGTACTAACTTACTGCATTGGTGAAGAAAGGTGAATGAGAGATGCATTGCAAAGATCAGAAGTGCAGATGTCAGTCATAAAATTACTTTTTCCATCACTGTCATAACTGCAAACAGTTGTGGCCCAAGGCAGTCTCTAAGCAAGGACTATCTGTATAGTCAATATTTGATAATTAGAATTAAGTCGCCCCTGGTCTTATGTCACATTTTACCATCAACAAACAGATAAAAATGCCAGTCTTTTTCAGACCACTTTCTGAAAATTGAGCATTGCCCCTACTTTCTGGAATAACTGCAGAAAACACATTTGAAAGCCTAAGAAGCAAATTCTTCCCTTTCCCCCCAAATGAATGTTAAAAGTGGGTTGGAGAGTAGCGTTGAACAAAGGGACAGTTGGCCACCACTGTCACTTGATTTTCCAGGAGCAGTAGAAGATCCAACAGCCTCATGTCATCTTTTAGAAGGAATGATGTGGCTTCCAGAAGAATTTTCAATCTCAGTCATGGGCTGCATGATTTATTGAACTGAGCTACAGTTTATTCACACATGTCTTAATTTCTCACTCCTGCATCTGTAGTCTTATTAGCATCAGCTCAGGGGTGTCAAACTCACGGCGTCACGTTTTCGTCACATGACATATCACAACTTTTTCCCCCTTCGCTAAAACGGGGTGGGTGTGATGCATCCAGCCCACAGGCCACGAGTTTGACACCCTTGCATTAGCTGAAAAGTAAAAATAAAGTTGTTTTCAGCCTGGTCATTTGATCTAACACCTCCTCTTAAATTCACTGATCTCCCATAGCTTGTAAATATGTTGGAAATAGACAGGGAACAAAATATAGAATTGAATGCAAAGGCCATTTCTCAACACAAAAGAGATCTGGAACTTATCAAGTAATGTTCCCAGGCCTTCTGGCTTCATAATGCTTCATAATCTTTTGCGTCTTTTCAATTACCAGGTATGTTGATTTTATTTTTCAAGAGAAGTCCTCATTTTTAAATGGATATATGAATATCTTTTTGTTTATATATTGTATTAAAGCATTTATTATTGAATAAGTTACAGTAGATTGGATTCATATATTTGTTAGCACATAAATTGTGGTTGACATACAGTAGTTAGATTTCCACAAGATTCTAAGCCAAAGCTAAACAGAACTAAATAGCTTAGCATAATGCGAATCCCATCTGTATGTATTAATATGGAGATATACTTTCTTAGAAAAAGTAAGCAATGTTTTAACTCATGTAAAATTCCATGTTGTTTCTGGCATCCTCCTAAAAAATCTAGTACAAGTTTAGGCAAAAGTGATTCAGAGATAAGGAAGGTAATAATATTCATACTCTAAATATCTGAAAGAAGATGCCTTCTTTTCCTTGTAACAACTCTGGTTAATTGTGATTCCCATGATCAAGTGTTTATGAGTCTTATTAGTTCAAGGCTAATTTTCAAGTTGTTTCAGAGTTCTAGGTTCTATATAGGAAGTCCTCGACTTCTGACCACAGTAGAGCCTAACATTTCTGTTGTTCAGCCAGACATTTAAGGGAGTTTTGCACCATTTTATGACTTTGTTTGCCACAGTTTTTAAGTGCAGCACTGCAATTGTTAAGTTAGTAACATGGTTGCTAATTGAATCTGGCTTCCTCATTGACTTTGCTTGTCAGAAGGTCACAAAAGGTGATCACATGACCCCAGGACACTGCAACCGTCATCAATACATTCCAGTTGCCATGCATCTGAATTTTGATTGTGACCTTGGGGACACTGCATTGTAAATACGAAAAAAAGGTAAGTCATTTTTTTCAGTGCTGTTGTAACTTTGATCACTAAACCGAATGGTTGTTAGTTGAGGAATATCTGAATAGAAACACATTTTGTGCATGTGCTATCTCCTTTCTACTTTGAATCTCCATTTATGAATCAGAGAAATAATTAGTGTATGAAATATTTCAGTGCAAAGTTTAGACAACAGTATCTGTCTGGTATGTAGTTAAACATAGAGCTTTGCCAGTGTATGTAGATGATTTTGTTCAGTAAGCTTAGCAGGTTCTGTACTTTTCGTTTTTAAAATCAGTGTCAAGTCCTAGTAACAAATGTCCTTCCCATCTTACAAAAGACATACCAGAAATCATGAAAATCAGATAATTTTCAGTGCAGGTGCATAATAATTCATAGTCAGTTTATACTAATGCTCGGAGTGAGATGCTGAGGTTTGAAGTGATGCAGCCCAAAATTACAAATTTTCCTTCTGTAATAAAGACTAAAATATTAGCAAAGCCCATTCCTGCAAAGAATGAATGTTAATTATAAGAAATACTTATACTGTGTACAAAGTATGCAATGCTCAATAGCCTTCTAGAAAGAATGTTTCATCACTACAGAAACAATAACGCAAACATTTCTTGGCATGCCCCGAAGGTGAACTTGTAATTTAATGTGAAAAAAAAAAAGTCCAAGTGAGTCTATGTATGTGTGTGCCCGCTCACTTGGTCAGAAAACTAAATGAAGCTTGTCTTTTAAAATGATTTAAACATGTGCCTAATAAATGATAATCAACAAAGTGACCCTGAGGATGAAAGGTTTCCTAGCAACAAGTGCTAGGATAAATTGAAGTCCGAATTTAGCTGGTTTTTGTTTTGCTTGGTTGGATTAGTGTCATAGCCCAGTTTGTGTGAGAAGCAGACTTGCTCACAATTAGAGAGAAATATTGCTTCTTTAGGCACCCGCCTTCCCTCTTTTTAAATGGCATCTTATTGATTGCCAATTAGGTTGGCGAATTTCAATAAATTTGAAAACTATAGAAGAGAAAATTTGTATATGATAATTTATTTATGGTAGTATATGTATTCTGTCCTTGGGGCTCTCTACAGTAATTATTTGATATTGAGGAAAATAGCATTTTCAATCTGTTTGGAAAACATGCTTTGGCCAGGAAATACATTTTTGAAAGGTGGATTCCTAAATTTTAAATTGTTGGGATTCGTGTAGCAATCTGAAGTTAGTGAGATTAGTCAAACTATTTTGAGGGCATTGTTTTTGTCTTTCCAAACATGAAATGCTTAGATGTAATTTGTAAAAAAAAAAATACTAATCTGAAAAAAATAGGACAAACCAATCCATAAGTATTTTATATTCTGATTTTGAAGAGCAGCTTGTCCTTTAGGATAGGTTTGCTTTTCCAGTTTTCATTCCCAAATGCAGTAATTTCTGTAACGAGATTTCCAGAGGTGTGTCTGGGGAAAGGGGGCTCTCGATACCCTGCCTCAATATTATTCATTGCATTGCATTGCATTGCATTTTATTGAAATAATAACATTTGTTTTCGGTCATAACGTGCCTGTGTTTTACATCCCTTCTTTTGTCTTTTTCTTCCTGCAGAAAAACTGGGCAGCGATTTGTATTAGAACCTCTAATGTCATTAATAAATTTAATTACATGCGTTTCATCTGATGCCCAAAGCTAATTAATTATACAGTTCCCAACACAATTTCCATTGCCACTGCTTGCCTTTAAAGCTATTTGTTCAACTTGAGGTCAGTTACTCAACAGAAAGTCTGCTTTCATATCAACCTTTTTGGGTGTTGGATCGTCACCAGAACCCCTCCTCAGGAGTGTAATAGGTCTCTCCCAGTGATGCCCTCACTTCCTATTTTTTAGATTTCTTGCTCCAGGAAAGCTCATTTGATGCTTGCTTTGCTGTTTTTCAGTGCCAGGTCAAGACCTTATTTTCCTTGATGTTCACAGCTTAAAGGCCAAGATAAAATAAAGAAGTTTCTAATCTATGCCAAAAATATGTAGCATGCCCTTTAGATTTGAGACTGTGCCAAAGTTTTTAGAGGAAAGAGAAATCTGAATCATTTCCTATGAAAAAGATTGTAATATTTGGGATTTTTTTACTTGAAGGTGAACGGTAAGGCAATGACAATGGGGAGAAGATAACCAGGGGAAATTATCTCATAAACTAGAAGCCAGAGTCATCCAATCAAGCTAAATTATGAGGTATTCGTTGCAAATGAAAGACAGCATTTTTTCACACCTTATATAGTTAAGCAATGTAATAAAGGAATGACACACATTCATATAAGATAAAGCTGTCTGGCTACTCATCATGATGACTATATGCTATTTCTCATATCAGAGGCAATCTCTCTCTCTCTTTCTCTGATAGTTGTTGGGATTCCCCCAAAAAATGTGTGATTGTGTTCCTGTGCACTTCTGGTAAATATCTGATTGATCATGAGAGGAATAAGTGTTAGAATGAGCAATAGTGAACAAATCCATTGTCTCTTCTATATATCAACCCTCCCTCCCCCCCATGAAGATTGCTATCATGTTTTGCGGCAAACATATTGTGATCCTTTAACTGTTCTTCATAGGGCTTCATTTCCAGACCTTAAATAGCCAATCTCTTAACTTGTTGTAGTTTGTCACTTCCTTCTTTTTAACTATGATACCGAGAACTGGACCCAATATTCAAAATGGAGTCTGAACAGAGTAGTTTAGAAAGTAGCAGTTTGTTCTCATGATTTAACTTCATGCTCCTGTTAGTGCTGTCCAACATAGCCCTTGATTTTGGAGCAGCTGCAGTGTATCGCTGATCAACATAGATATTCAGATGCTTTCCCCATATATAAGTGCCAAGTCAAGTTTTCTCCTTTCCTATCCTTGTACTGTATATTTTCCTTACCTGAGTGCAAAACTTTGCATTTTTTGTTAAATTACATCTTGCTTATTTCAGTCCACTGCTCAAGCCTCACTACATCTTTCTGAATATTCTCTTTTTCGTATAGTGTTATTCACTCCTTGCAATTTTGTATTCTCTGCAGACTTTATAGGTGTCCCTCAACTCCCTTGGCCAAGCTATTGATAACAATATTGAACATAGTTTCCAGCACAAAATCCACCCAGTATTTTCATTTAAGCTGCTCCTCAATATATCCATCCAAGCTGAGATGGAAACATTATGTGCAGTTGTTCAACTAATTATGAGTCCATCTAACTAGCAATAGCACTTAAACTTACCGTATATACCACGTCATAGTGCTTTGCAGAACTCTCTAAGTGGTTTATAGAGTCAGCGTATTACCCTCAACAATCTGGGTCATCATTTTACTGACCTCAGAAGGATGGAAGGCTAAATCAACCTTGAGCTGGTCAGGATCGAACTCCTGGAGTGAGCAGTGAGTTAGCATGCAGTATTGCATTCTAACCACTGCTCCATCACAGCATGTACTGCTATTATCTCATCCGTATCCACATTTTAAGGGTAGTATCACATGGTATTAAATAAAAAAGGCTTTGTGCAGACCAGTATATAGTAGTCTGAAGGTCAAGATAGGGTTAGCCTGGCCTTTGTGATTGATTTATTCTAGTTCCTGTTAATTGTTGCAAGTCCAATCCAAGTTCATTCACAGAGATGATGCTTGATAATCTGTACAAAAAAATGTGCTTGGTTGACATATCAAGCTGATCGGCCTCTTGTTACCTGGATCCTTCTTTTTGAAAATCAGTTCAAGAAGAAGCAATATCTAATTTTGTATGGGTGAATTTTGTACTAATATTAGATGAAGGAGGGGGGGAAGTAAATTGGCAGACGTTAACTAATGTTGTAACATTCATCATTTACATCCATCAGATTCTAAATTGTGTATAAATGAGATAAAAATGTGAGGAAGAGGGATGGAGAAAAGTCAAGTGATCTGTGCATCTGTACGCTACACAAGAATTCCATGCTTTAAATATTTCAAATTCCATAACTTAAATGGCCAGATAACAAACTACACTTAAAGGGTTATATTTTTCTGTTTCTAAATCCTTTCCATAATTGCGTAATCCAGTGTGGTGGTTTAGTAAATTGGAATCTTGCCAAAGATTTTACAAGCTTTCTGGGTTTTCTGCTAGACTGAAATTTGCAAAAACATGAGAACTGCCAAGGATCTTCCAGGTGTCAGAACATCTGTGGCAGGCACTTTTCAGTATAGTGGTTAACAAGGTGCATAATACTATTTTAACTGAAACAAAATAGAGAACTCAATTAATGGTATAAAATGGCAAAATGTTATTAAGTGGGAAGGTCGGAGTGATTGATATGCTTGAACAAGAATAATCAAGTTATTGTGGTGCATTCTTTCCAGGGCTTGTTCTCAGGAAAAATTAACACAATACAATAGACTATACACCTTGAAATGTGAGGATATACTAGTAACTTAATCTGTGAATTCTTTGCTTTTGTACATTCGCATGGAGTATAAAAAATTATGTGGGACAGAAGAATGGACTTGGTATTTGCCCCGACTGGTAGATCCTCAATCCAGGCGATCAATATTCTTCTCGGGTAATCCCTAATTTTATTTTATGTTTTGTTTGACATGTTGGCTTACACATGAAACTCTAATTTACAACATGATGGTCACTGTTCTGTCTGAGACATGAATCCTTTTTTAAAATGCGCCTCTTTTTCATAGTTAATCATCAGCTTGCAATAATGCCTCTACTCACTGTTAGTCACTATTGCTGAGCAGTGGTGGAGGAGAGGTAATTTTGTGCTTGGCAGAACTCGAATGTAATGCCACTGAGAAATTTCAGCAGGCAGAGGTTCTATTACTATAATTCTCACATAGTCATGTTCTCCCATAACTTGATACCAAATCCAAAGTGCATATTATGAAAGATCTGCACCTGGATTTCTGAATGGGAGATGGGGTGGAATGGCATAAAAATGCAATACTTTTCTTATACCCACCTATTAACATAAAGTTCAAAGTGACCTGTATTTAATCCCTGTATAATGGATTAAAAAACCCAATAGTTCTTTCTGAAGTATTATGATTAATATCACTGCTTACTTTGAATAGGTAACATTAATTCATGAAGGAACACTGGTGCCATGAACAGCTAGCTTGTACAGCTATAAAGTATTCTAGATTATTGTTTAGGCACATTGTCCTATGCTCAACTACCTCTGTTTTATATTCTGGAGAATAACTTGTTATATTTATACTACATGATTCTGCATCTGAAACTAAACCCCAGTATTTTCTGAGGATGGAACAACATCAGAAGAAATTAAGCCACTGTATCCTGACTGCTTACTTGGTCTTTCAATACCAATAAGTTGTTCCCAAATGCATAAAAAATTAATTTGCAACTCAGTGATGAGAAAGACCAAGGTTGTGTTTGATATGTTTGCATCTAGGCATCCAAAGGCTGAATATTAGATGAAGAACAGTCAGTAAGGACAAATGGTTCTCACTTATAGTTCTGCTCAAGGCTCTCTTTTAAAGCTTATATATTGAAGTCTCAGAGAACAACATTTTGCTTCTTGGGTTAAGAGAGTGAGTTCAGATAATCCAAATGGATAAAGTAAAAGAGTTTCACATCAACAGGACATTTTATTATTTCTTCCTTGACAATAAATACCAGCAAAAGCCACACTTGCACATTTACACACTTGCACCGTTGTATTATTTTTTATTAAGCTGAGTGCTGTTTGGCAAATATGGAATAAAAATTGGATGGATGGGAAGGAATAGATGACAATTCAGAAGTTATTGTATCTCATTCTAGTAACAAAGGTACATCAGGATGACAGTAAATGACAATGTGGATGTCTGTTCTCTTCCATCTGATGTTTTTTCACACGCGCACATAGAGACATGTTTAAAAGTTTGTGAACTATTGACCATTGAGAGTTCAATCCTAGGTAGCGGTAGATGTCTCTTTCCTAGAATGCAAAAAAAATAATAAAAATCTATGAATTCCATGTAGGCACCAGGAAGGATATCCAGCCAGTAAATGCTTAGCTCCACCCAGTTGCTGCGACTTTACCCCGTATCAAGGGACTACAGGATTGTAAAAAGAAATATATAAATATGATCTAGAACATGATCTCTTCTCCACATATATCTTGTCCATTTATTTATTGATAAAAATAATCCAGAGCTACCTATTTGTTGTGGCAAAAGTATGTGAACCTATAGATTATTGGTTTCTTTGAAGGGGAAGTTAAATCAGATGTTGCAATCAGTGGCGTGAGAAGTCCTAAAGAAGTTTTATTTTTGATGCTCACCAAATTGGAAAAGGCTACAAAACTACTTCCAAAGTATTTTGATGCCACCAATTCACTGTCAGGCAGATCATGTACAAATGAAACAATTCAACACTATTGTTACACTACCTAGAGGTAATCAACCAACCAAAATTACACCAAGAGCAAGGCATATAATATTCTGGGAAGTCTCAACCCCAGGGTAACATCTGCAGAATTTGCAATGCCAGCCTTTATGAGATCACCATTAGAAGAACACTGAACAACAATGATGTGCATGGCAGGATTGCAAAGAGAATGCCACCACTCTCCCAAAAGAACATTGCTGCCTGTCTATAGTTTATGAAAGACCATGTTGATAAGGCAGAAGGCTATTGGAAGAAAGTTTTGTGGATAGATGAGACCAAAATAAAACATTCGGGTTTGAATGAAAATCATTGTTTAGTGAAAGGCAAAGACTGCATTCCAGCATAAGAACTTTATCCCATCTATAACATGGTGGCAATATCATGATTTGGGCCTGTTTTGCTGCCTCTGTACAGCTTGCCATTGTCGTTGGAACTATGAATTCTGAATTGTACCAGCAGTTCTACAGGGAAATAGGGTAAAATCAGGGTATCTTATCTGTGAACTGAAGCTTAAGAGAAAGTGGGTTATACAGTGAGTGAACATTCAAAAACACATAAGTTGTATGACTGAAGAATGGTTAAAGCAGAAGAAAATTAATGTTTTAGAAGGTCAAAGTCCTGACCTTCATCCTAGAGCAGCAATCCTAACCTTTCTGGCTTGGCAGACCAGTGGGGGGGGGGGGAGAGGGGATGGTTCCCTGCAAGTGGCAGACAGGCACGTAAGTAAGTGCACACAACTCCATTTACACAAATGAGTGCACACGCCCGCCTCTTGTGTAAATGGAGCTCCAGGCACAAGCGCCCATTGCTCATGCAAATGAAGCTTCACACATAAATGCCTGCCACTTGTGCAAGTAGTGCGGCACTTCCACGCTCCCTCACCAGGCCCGGTAGTGGGCTGTTGCCTGGTGTTTGGGGACCCCTGTCCTAGAGAATGTTGTGGAAGGGCCTGAAACAAGCAATTCATGCAAAGTAGCTCACCAGCATCTTCAGACTGAAGTGGAATTCTAAGACAGAATGGGATAAAATTCCTTAAGCTGATGTGGAAAACTGGTCAAAAGTGTTATCAGAAACATTTAATTGCAGTTATTATTACTCAAAGGAGGCACACCAGTTAACTGAAAGCAAAGGTTCACATACTGGTTGCTACACAGAAATGAGTAGCCTCGGCTCATTCTCAATAAATCAGTGAACAAGTGTAATGTTTTTGGCACCTTTGTTACATTGGGTCCTCTTTATCCGGTTTTAGAACTTGTGTGAAGAACAGATAATATTTTAGGTCATGTTTATGTAAAAATATTGCAAATTCAAAAAGGATTTACAGACTTTTAAGCATCACGATATAAATTTTCTTGCTCAGCTGCTCTCTCAGATACTGGACTTTTCCCAGAACTTTTAATTTGGCAGTGATTTCAAATTCAAAAGCAGTGCAGTGAGTAGGATTTAGCTCTTGGGTGTATGCCTGTGCCGTTCCAGTGAAGAGGCATCAACAGGAAGCAAAGTATGTGAGAGAGAGCTATAAATGCTTTAATTGTCACTTGGAATTGAATTTACTTGGATGTTTTTAGACTTGCTGAACATTGCATAGTAAAGGTGTAATAATTCCTGCCTTTATAATAAACCTAGAGCTTTTGTTTTAATTCTTATAATGAAGCCTTGAGAAAATAAAGTTTCTTTTGAAGACCGTAATTATGCTATTCCATTTAAGTAGTTCCAGGCTTTCAGTCATTCATATTCAAATGGATTTTCCTTTGAATCCTTGTGGGTACGTAGTTGCCAAAATAATTAGCAGTTTATTTTTCTTCATGAGTAATAATACTCACAGCTCTTACAGTATGTGTCTGTGTATGTATGCGAGAAATTCCCCCAACAGCTATTACTATTTAATAATTTGGTCTTCAACAGTCATTGCTCCTGATCAACAGTATCAAAAGATGTTGTGATCTTAGTTTCATGCACTGCGTAGCTGTATAGTAGCCATGTCCATCATAGGGATTTACCACCATTATGAGTCCGCCCTTAAATTCCCAGAGAGTATGCCTGATTTGCTTGAAAATTTTGAGAACTGCAGTCCAGATTTATGTACAGCAGCAGGTTAGAAACAAATTCATTGTTTTTTGTAAACAGTGCAGAATAGGACAAGAGAGCATAAAAAATTCCCACAACTCTTGTTTAGTTATTATATATACTTACAGATAAGCCCATCTGTAATCTCACTGTAATCTGACAGTCAATTTTTTAATAAAAACACTATGTAAATGTGCCACAAATAAGTCAACCCTCTAGATTTTTGTACGCTTTAATTTTCACATTTGGTTTATCCAAACCCACAAATTATACATTTTTCATATATGGGTATTTTTAAACAGTACAGGTAGTCCTTGACTTACAATAGTCAACAATTCGTTTAGTGACAGTTCGAAGTTACAATGGCATTGAAAAAAGTGACTTATGACCATTTTTCACACTTACGACCGTTGCAGCATCTCCATGGTCACATTATCAAAATTCAGGTGCTTGGCAACTGTTTCATATGACAGTTGCAGTATCTCACAGTCATGCGAACCCCTTTTGTGACCTTCCTTTTTTATACATTTTATAAACCATTCCTAATTACTTAAATATATAGAGGGCTGTGCAAATGATTTGGAAGAGGTGCTTCACAAAGGATGTTCATGCAAAGAAAGTACCTTTCTTGGAAGTGTTAAAGTCAGATCCTTTGAACGGAATGGGACAACTCTCTGCAGCAAACTTGCCACAGTCAACTCACTGTGGGATGATTCAACAATTCAATTATTTAAAATAATTTTTAAAATAGTTTAATTTTTATCATTCACATTTTATTTTGTCTCTCCTTTGGCATCCTTTCTTTAATGATTCTATTTGACTATTTTTTCAATATTAGTGCAACTCTTGTCCTGCAGTGAGTTGTCCCACAGCCATGGTGAATTGTCCCGTGGCAAGTTGGCCATGGCAAGTTGACTGCAGCGAGTTCCCTATAGACTAGGGCTGTCAAACTCACGGCCTGAGGCCCGGACGCCCTCTACATGGGGCTCCCTAAGAGCAGCATCCGGAAACTTCAACTGGTGCAGAATGCGGCCGCG
Source organism: Oxyrhabdium leporinum (assembly GCA_032468155.1). Lineage (NCBI taxonomy): Eukaryota > Metazoa > Chordata > Lepidosauria > Squamata > Cyclocoridae > Oxyrhabdium > Oxyrhabdium leporinum. Next base: position 47,804 of record JANHFL010003616.1, on the reverse strand, counting down.
CGGGCAGTTACGGGATCTTCCCGGTTTGTCCGGGTGACCCCACTCCTGCGCGAGCTGCATTGGTTGCCAGTGGAGTACCGGGT
>JANHFL010003616.1:31399-47621 GCA_032468155.1 Oxyrhabdium leporinum | reverse complement strand
AAGCTGTGAACCGCCCCGAGTCTTCGGAATGGGGCGGTATATAAATACAAAAATAAAAAAAAATAAAAAAATAAAATGCATCACATGCTGGCCACGCCCAGTTTAGCGAAGGGGAAAAAAGTCACGATACGTCACGTGATGCCACGAGTTTGACACCCCTGCTGTAGACCCTCCTTTGGAAGGCTTAGCTATCCATTTTGAATGGAAAGCTCATTGTGCTGAGGTCTAGTAAATTGGGGTTTCATTGTATAAAAGTGTCGGTAACATTCAATTTAGATACAATTTTATTTCCTAAGCTGATGCCTTTTTGATATATTAGGTTAACAACCAGCAGATTTCCCTATCCCATCCTATATGGTTGCTATTCAAAATGTACTTCTTTGTTTTTGTGCAGGATTCATGTTGTGTAGGACCACATACCCTTGAAGGAACAGACACGTGGACACACAGAATAGCATAAGCATAGGGTAATCGGCCACTGCGGTTAATTATGACAAAAATAGCTGGTTTTTCTATCTTAAGATTTTTTTTCTCTTGAAGACTGTTAAAAGTCAATTGCATTCTATGCATTTAAATAGCTTTTTCCCTCCCTCTAGTATAAACTCTCCTTAAAGGCTTACTTGACAGTATCTTTATTGTCTTTTTGGCAGTAACCAGACATTTTTACCCTCTCAAGCCTCTTAATTTTGATCAAAATCATAAATGGACATACCATTAATTTTATTTCTGTTATCAACTGTTTTAGAGCTTTCATTGCTTTAAATTAGTCTTTTTCATGAAGATAGTGCATTTTGCAGTTTACATTTTTAGTTAATGTATCTTGGGCTTCTTAACATAATTTTATATTTTAAGTGGATAAGCGTAATTAAAAATAATGATGAACAAAATAAAAATACGTAGCCTGTTCATGCAAAATACTTAAGTTGCCTCTGCAGTTTTCTTAATTAATAAGTAATATAATACTTAAAACAGAACTTGAAAACTTGTGCAGTTCCCAACTAAATATTTATGCAAGTAAATACAACTTCTGGGCAAGTACCTGTTGATTTAAGAGCATATATGTTGCAGTAGGAAAGTTGTAAGCCTGAGGATGGGCAGACATTTAATATCTAATGCTGTGTCAGAAAGATATATTTGTGTGCAATATACTTTTGGAAATTTCTATCTGTAAAGCTGTGTTCCATGGGTGGAGTCATTTTGCTGTATAGGATACTTTAGCCTGTACAGATAGTCCTCAATGTAATGACAATTTGAAGTTATGATGGCACTGAAAAAGATAACTTATGATTGGTCGTCACATTTATGACCATCACAGCATCCTTGTGGTCATGTAATCAAAAGTCAGGCAATCAATATGTATTTATGATGGTTGTAGCAGCCCACAACCTTCCCAGTGGGCTTCTGACATTTTTTGTTTGTTTGTTTGTTTCCTTTATATAACTCAAGGCAGCAAACATATCCAAAACACTTTTGTCCTTCTATTTTCCCCACAACAACAATCCTGTGAGATGAGTTGGATTGAGAGAGAGTGATTGGCCCAAGATCAGTGAACTGGCATGGTTAAGGCAGGGCTTGAACTCATGATCTCTTGCTTTCTAGCCTGGTGGTGCCTTAACCACTAGACTAAACTGGCTTTCTTTGACCAGCAAAGTGAATGAGGGGATCTGAATTCGCTTAACGATTACACAATTTGCTTAATGGCCATGGTGATTCACTTGATGATTGTAAAATTGGATGTAATTCATTTATTAACCACATCACTTAGCAATGGAAGTTCTGGTCTCAATTATAGTCGTAGTTATAGACTATTTGTATTAGGAAATTACCAGCAAATAAAGTCTTAGTAATTCTGCATTGCCAAATAATAAGATGGCTGTGAAGCTTTCTCCGTATTTAACATTCTGGATGCAATAAATTTGTATCTGTTTGTCTTAAATACAGGATTGAATGAAAATAAACAATTTTTATTTTAATTTACATTCAGTTTACCCATTTTGCTTTCTTTGCTTATTGAGGATATAATGGTACCTAAAGTGTTACCTTGTCATTATCGCTCCTATGAAGAATAGCAGTGGCAATGCAAGTCAGTAATCATATTTAATCATTCATTTGAAGCTAAGTTTACAGATGTTAAAGCTATTACCAAACAGCAATAGAAGCGATGCAAATTTGTCCTATTTCTGTTTTCAGAAAAAAATGTAAGGTTGTGTGGCTGAATAATCACAAGTCATACCAGGGAGGAAATAAGTTTGTGAATGATTGCTACATTATATATATAGTAAGAAATACTTGTTTCATGTTATATAACGGGTGTCAAACTCACGGCCCGCGGGCCAGATGCGTCACATGCTGGCCATGTACACACCCAGTTTAGCGAAGGGGAAAAAAGTCCCGATACATCATGTGATGCCGCCATGACGACGTGAGTTTGACACCCCTGTTATATAACGTCTATATTAGATACAGAGAAGAATACTGTAAGGTTTTTCGTTCCTTCAGTGCAAACATACAGGAATTTCAAATCTATGGTAATAGGAACTAACAAATGATAATTATCTCATGTGATCTTGTGTAAGGTATTTATTTCATTTCACAATGAAAGAATTGCCAAATTTAGGTCATGTTAGCTCTTGCCTTTTTTCCTTGTTCATATTTTGTTAATGCAGCAATTTGGTCTGTAGAAAGAAAAAAGAAAAAAAAATATCATGATCTGGAAAAATAAAGACATATGCAAACACACACACAAAGACATCTCCAGCTTGTTGTGTTCATTAATTGAAAGTGAAACATCTTCTCTTACTTTTTAACTTAACAACTATATCCAAAATTATAGGTTGTAAGATGAATTAGAACAAAATCTCTTAGAAAGTACATTTATCTCCTGAAACACAATAGCTTACTTGAATTTAGTCATCATCTTCTATAGAGTCATGCTAAAATTCAGTTTTCCTACAGCAGCTGTTTCATGCCATTTATGATCAATCTTGTCACAAATTACTGTAATCTGATACTGTTGTAGATATTCAAGAGACCTTAAAATACTTAATGGTGCAATTATTTAAAAAGGTCTATTACCTTTGTAATAGCCATAAAAATGCTTTGATTAAAAAAAAATTATGAACCACCTTGGATGGGGAACATTAACTGCAGACATAATTGCAAATTAAACAGCTAGTAACTTGAAAGTGGTGAACAGTGACTGCTTTTACATCATTCTTAAAATGGTCTTTGCTAGTTAGCTTATCATAGTGGCAACTGATGATTTAGCTTGGCTTGGCTTCTAGAATTAAAGGCATAGCAGAATATGCACAGAGTGGGAAATTGTCCTGTGCAACCGAAATGCATATTAAAATGAATTTAATTCTTGATGAATTTCATTTATGAAAAGTTTTCTTGCCTTGTCTGTTCAATAAATCTATATGTATATATGCTGCGACACACTAAACTTGTGGGCAAGAATCTATTCCAGGGGTGTTAAACTCATGGTCTGCAGCCTGGATGCGTCATGCGCTGGCCACGCCCATGCCTGGTTTAGCGAAGGGGGGAAAAGTTGTGATATGTCACATGACGATGCCGTGATGATGCGTGTTTGACACCCCTGATTGTTGAGTCCTACCAACTATAATTAGAGATTAAACAGTAAGAGAATCTCTTTGCAATAAGAGTATTAAAGCTTCATTGATGTGTGCACAAAGAAAGAAGATATGAAATAACAAAATGTATGTGATTTTGGAAGTGCCATCCAAGATTTTTTGATATGGCACCCAGTGTGCTGGTAATGATTGGGACCATGGCTGGTTTATAGCACACCATCTCTTTTGTAAATGTAGAAGAAAAGGTTTTGGTCCATTAGGTTGTTTGTCCATACTTTACAGCAGTTTCTCAAACTAGACCCATAGTCCTAGCATTCTGGGGCTAATATGTTGATGAGTTTGATTACATTTTCCTTCCAATCTCCAGTTTTTTGAAAATATTTTTTCTTAAAAATTTTAATTGAAATAGTAAAAAACCTAATACAAACTAAACTTAAAGAAAATGAACAGTAAGAAAGAATAAAAAGTGCATCAGAAAAATGTAGAAGAAAAAGAATGTCAAATAAAAATAAAAATATATAAAGCGGTGTTTTCCAACCTTCATTACATATAGACAAATTTAGTAACTTTTCACCCATAAATTTACAAACAGATATCTCTTCATCCTATATTCTATGTCTTTTCTATAAACAGATCTATAAAACATCAACTTTTCAACCCTGGTTTATCTAAAAGTTTGTAGAGTTGACAGAACTTTGCAAATATGTCTTATTTTAATTTTGATTAAATAACTCATATTTCTTTTTATTTCTAACAGTTTAATCTTTAGTTTATTGTAGGATTTTGTTTCTCTTAGATATTTTTTTATCTCATCACACAGACTTATTCAAGGGTTTATAACAATCCTCTTTTGTGTAGGTCCAATCAGAAAACATTTTCAAGATTATTCTCTTTGTCATTTGTAATTCCTCTTTAGTTTTTAAAATTTCAGCCATTTCTTATTATAAACCCTATAATGTATCATTTTCCAAATTATTCTCTTGGCCTGTCATTTGTAATTCCACTTTCAGTACTTTCTCAGCCTTGTCATATATTTTTTATTTAATCTCTCATTCCTTCATTGACATCTTTTTGAGATAATATATTCATTAAATATATTCATTGAATAAGACTTTATTACTGACACTGTTGATATTGTAGCTACTAATTTTTTGCTCCATTGCTCAAAGATCTCATTTCATATTTCTAGTGTTACGATGTATGATATCATTTTGTAAATCCAAACTGACACCAAAACTTGGCTTGTATTTTCCCCCTTCTACTTATAATCTTTATTACCCTATTATGTCCAGTTTCTAAAATCATAAAATTGCTTATCTTTGTTAACAACCAACGTAGCCAAAAATAATTCTGACTCTCACAAGAAGCTCTTTACTTTTTATAGTTAGTTACAAAATATTATAATAAAAGTAGATATTCTAAATTTATCTAAGAATTTCATTCATGTAAGCCAATGACAGTTGAGACAGATGGTTAGATAGGAACTAGTGTGATAAGGATATTTTTGCCAGCTGATCATCATGGCATGAAGAGACAAGGCTGAAGAAGCAAATTGACCTTGGCCAGTGCAAGTGGGAAAATTTTAGCAGACCATCTGGTAGACTTCCGAGCTCAGTTTGAAAATTCCTCTAGGAATCACTGTCCTAGAGGAATTGTTCAAGTCTGTGTTGAAAAATGCCTTTGAGGAAGGTCATTAGACACTGGATAATTTTAATCTATGGATTTCAGTTACTCGTTTTTCTGGAAAGAAAAACGAGTAACATTCTCAGTATCTGGGTGCAGTTTGTTCAGATGTAAACGTTTCAGGTTCTGTAGCAATAAATGTACAGAAGGTAGGACACTAATGAACAGTTTCCCTTCCTATTCATTCAAAACAGCATTTTAGTTTTTCCTTATCATTTTCTTGTGGGTTCTTTCATTAAAGTAAGTAAGTGTGGGTTCCCCAAGAATTTCAATTCATTAGGACAGAAAGATGGCTAATTAGTGGAAAATAATTGGCTATGGCTGGGCTGACAAATTCCAGAGACAGACCATTTCCAGTACTAGAGAATAAAAGTTCACCTAAAATCTTGTTTTGCTTCCCAGTGTGATGCTTATGGCAAAAATGCCCTGCATGTTTTGTCAAGGAGAAAACAACTGACATAATTCTGACAAATAAGGGACGCTTAGTTTCACTGAATCTTGCCTCTTCCAGAACTGGACTTTTACATGTTATATATTAAATGGAATTATCATATGCAAGTTTCACGGCAGTGTAGGTAGACCGCCATATATTGGGAACTGACTCATGTTAGCTTCTGACTATTCACAGTAGAAGGAGAATATAATGGAGGTAATTCTGCTTGATGAATTTTCCTTTGTTACTGAGGATTCATTTTCAAGATAGCTTCTCAAATTTAGAAAGCAAGAGGTTTTGCAACCCTAGAGTACTCAGCTTTTCAAATAGATAGTAGCAAACCAGTTTTTCTTTCATTGCATATCCTTTCATCTCTAATTTATCCATCCATCTCTAATTTATCATGTAGCTTTTGGGATTTGAAAGCAAGGCTTTTGTGTCAGGAGGATAGAGCTTCCAGGGTTGTTTGAACTTTGGAATTTCTCACTTCAATGTTAAAGCACTGCAATAAAAGACACCTCCCCCCAAACCGAAACATACAATGAGTAGTAAAATAGCACCTACTTTCTATCAAGGAAAGTGACTGGGAGATTTGTTTAGTTCTGAACAGAAATGCTAACACTTTTTTCTCATAGTTTACTAAGAGCAAAATAATTTTATTAAGAAAAATAAAATGTAAAACAATGTACCCTTTTATTTCTCTTTTAATAATAGCACCGAAGATTTCTGGGCTATAATGTTGGTGTTCATTTAGTATGCTATACAGAAAATATATCCTGTCCACCTAGCAGTTCGAAACATGCAAATACACTTTGGTGGGAAGGTAACAGCGTTCCAAGTGCCTTTGGCATATAGATAGCCATGCGGGCCACCAGACCATAGAAATTGTCTTTGGACAACGCTGGCTCCCTTGGCCAAAAAGATGAAGATAAGTACCATGCCCTAGAGTCAGGCACAACTAACAAGGAAACCTTCACCTTTTACTTTTACAGAAAACATGCTTAAAAGTAGTTGATTCATGGAGAGGGTTTCTCCAAATGGTGACCCTTCCTTCCTTCCTTCCTTCCTTCCTTCCTTCCTTCCTTCCTTCCTTCCTTCCTTCCTTCCTTCCTTCCTTCCTTCCACATTTTAGTCTGTAAATACATTTTGTCACCTTTAATGTCCAAGTGGTTCAATACATGAAGTGATAAGTGTTTTTGATGGGATTTTATATTAGAATATCTAAGTAGTTTTAGATATTTAATACAAAATCCCTTGCATCCTAGCAGTGCATTAAACCTGGATAAAATAATTATAATGTTATGTTTTTATATAATAATCTTTGTCCAATAAAAAAAAACTTTAACTCAAATTCTCCCAAAAGCTTGATTCAGAATTGAAAAATTTGCGAAGCTAATTTGCTACTAGCTTATTAATATATAGAATAGTTTCTAACAAGTTATCCATAATTTTTTGCTCGGAAATTTTTCTTCTTTACCTTCCTGATGTTATTTCTGCTTTTTATTTATCTATTATAAAATAATTTTTAAAAGGCAATGACATATGGCTGCATGTTGATGTTAATGTTGATGTTAATGTACAATATTAAAAGATAGAGTAGGTAGGTAGATAAACAATTCTTAACATCTTAGCTGTTTTAGGCTGGTGCTGCTGTAAGCATTTTCCTGGCATCTGGCATCCCACAAAGATCAGTCCACATAAATTATCAAGTGGCTTTCTGATAATCCCTTCCCTATTTTTAAAAATAGCTTTATGTGCTACTCCAATTTAGCATGGAAAACTATAAAAACAAAGGTAGTTTTATCCTTAATCTGTTTTTTTAATAGGAAATCTTGGGGGGAAATTGGGGTGAGGAAAATGAATGATGTCATTTTTTCAAAAAGAACAGTGGACTTTAGGTTATTGAAACTATAATACAATATTTTTCAGGCATCTCTGAAAGCAGACATAATAATATCTTTTCTATTTCTTTATGTTTGGCTTTATTTTGGCTTTTACTTATTTTCTTCCTATGGCGCCACTGATTAAAAAGAAAACTGGCCTAACAATAAAAATGGAAATTGTGCAACTTTGCTAAAATCAGACCATTTGTGAGTTTTAACCCACCCATTAGTTACAATTCATCTGGATCTTCCAAGGAGCCAAAGGTCTCATCATATATTTGTATATGCATACATCCAGTCTCCAGACTGTTTTGCCTTTTATTTATTATGTGGCCAGGGTTTGGGAATCCTGTCTGACAGATTTGCATGCACCTTGGCTCGCAAGCTGAGAATATCAGAAATAAGGCAAAAAAGGGGGACAGGTTTCCCAAACAAATCAGCAGTAATTTCTTCTGACTGTTGAAAAATACAGCTTCTCTTTCTGCCATTAGAGATCATTCCACTGAAAACAACATGAAAACCTGTCTGCCTGTATGTATTGAACTTATGGTTTTGACAACCATATAATTAAACAATTACTGTTCTGGAATTGTATTTAGGGAAATAGCTTTCTATATTCGCTTGTCTGAAAAGACTCTCATTCGTGCATGGGAATGAAGGATGACAAGTATTTCATGGCAACTAATGTCTGACAGATAGTTAACTTTAAGCCCTTTAACTGATCTTGACAGACAAAAACACTGAAGGCCTTGTGGCCAAACATTCAACAATGTAAAATCCATTGCATTTTCTTTTCTACACAACCTTTACTCTTCTAGCAGCATGTAAGAATCCTGCTGCCTGAGGAATCCTTGTCAAAACACACTGTTAACTCTTAGGAAGGCAAAAGATTTAAGGCTTTGTTTGCATGAATGGCTACTTTTTTGAATTCTAACTGCCAATCTCCTACCTCCCCCACAGCCTGCCTCTCAACCTCTGCTCTGATGATCCCACAGTATTGCATGGAGTACAGATTTCAGAGTCTACTCCTTTAAAGCTCAGCAATAAAATACATCCTTTTAAATAGTCTAGAGTATCCTTTTTTCTATTGGAGGCATGCACTACAGGGTAGGCAGATTTTTCTAAAAGAAAATGACAAGTGTTGGGAATGGGGAATCAGGGTTTTTCCTTAATCACCCCAACTGAAATCAGTTCTTTTTTCTAAATTATAATTATAAATAAATACAAATCAAAGTGTGGGGTAAGCTTCCATGCATTGCAAATGGTGACTATTCCTGCCCTGAGAGGCAGGAATAATACATTTAGCATAGGAATGCTTCCTTCTTACATAAGAAATCTGTGTCTGAGCTGAAACAGTTCGGCCTGTAGATGAAAGATTTAATTTTTTAATGTATTTGTATGATTTATATAGGTTTATATGAGAGGGTGTGCATCCATATACACAATACTTGCTTATGAAGAGAAGCTTCAGCCATTCAATATGTCAGTCAGCTAGCTGAAGCAGTCTAGTCCATATATGAGAACTAAGCTGTATATAAATTTAATAACTAAATAAATGCATATATATTTCTGAAGAAAAATAATGTTGCTTTTGAAACATGCATTGTTGCTGGAAGAAAGCCAATGGAGAGCTTCCTTTGTGAAGGATCCTTTTAACAGCCATCTAGTCTTCTCGTTTTAGAATTGTATTATAATTGGAAACCTGTCATCGTTTCAAAAGTAATACCCTAATATCAACCATTTATGAATGGAAGCATAGATTTATATGGAATTATGTCAAGCACTGGGGAAATCAGGAGATTCAGGCAGTTCAAATAAGCATAAAGATTAATTGCAAGCTTCAACTCTCTACAAGAATCTGAACTACTAATGGTCATGGGAAATTAGCGCGAGTTAAGAAAGGATCTGGATTTAGATATTTGTGGGTGTGTAGGGACTCATGACTGATGACACCTTTACCCCTTCCCTCAGGCTCAGCCTGGTCATCTACAACAAATTCAACATCTGATATCCTTCAGAATGACCAGCAATTGTATTAAAGTAAGAAAAAAAAATCAAAATTTTACATGTTTAAACATTTACACCTGATGTATTTTTTAACATTTGTTTAGGTAGTATGCATAGCTAGATTTTTTAAAAAAAATGTTTCATATACATAGGACGTTCTTGACTTGCAACTACAACTGGGACTGGATTCTCAGTCACTGAGCAAAGCAGTCATTAAGATGTTACATGACCATTTTGTTTAATGACTACATTTCTGGTTGTCAGTATGCAATCTCATGAATCATTAAGTGGATGGAATCAAATGTATGGAGTGAGGAGGTGCCTCAGGGAGTGGGGCTATAGAACCCACCAGCATGCAGAAATCTGCTGTGGCCCAGAAGGCTTTGGGCAGCTACAGGGCCCCCGTAGCAAGCACAGGTTGCACCCCTTCTGCATGTTTTCTGCATCTGCTGACAGACACGTGCTACCTATTGCAAGGTGCAGGCTTACCAAGGCTGTCTCGTACCATTCTGCATGTGGGCACAATTCCTGTGATCATTCAGAAGGATCCTTCTTCAGATTGGGCAATTTGATGAAGGAGCTTTCTGAACAATTGCAAGGATGGTGCCTACTTGCAGAATGGCATGAAGCAGTCTCAGGAAGGCCACACCTCGCAATAGCTGCCAACAGCTGCAGAAGAACTTCAGAGGTTGTGAGGCAATTTGTGCACGCCGGTGGGTCCTGTAATTGGCCAAGGCCTTTCAGGCCTGAAGGGGCTGGGAGCAGGTCTGGGCTTCCCAGGTGTGGTGAACTGGGTGGGCGGCTTAGATGGTGGGGAGAGATAAGTAAATGGGAGACATTTCAGTGCCCAGTCATATTGTCAGCAGACTGCCAAACACTTGAATTTTTATCATGTCACCACAGGGGCACTTGAACAGCCATAACATTGGGCACAAATAAGTCCCTTCATTCATCATGTTGTAATTTTGAACGGTCACTGAACAAATAGTTGTAAGTTAAGGACTACTTGTATTTACTTAGCACTTTTTAAACAGTAGCTTTTAATAGTATGTTGAAGTGTCTCCTACAATATTTCACACAAACCGAGTATGTTTTGTTTTGCACTTAAAACATAAAACATTCAGTATGCTGCTACTTAACTGGAAAGCACTACAAGATACTCCCATTTTCAGAAAAGATCTTTTCAACAAAATTATTACCATGTGTTTAAGTTATGATGGAAGCATTCCAAAGTTTAACTGTTGCAGACTTAAACTTTTTCTTTCATAGCCAAGTTTAGAGATGCAAAGCCCATTATTTTGTCTTTCTGTCCTAGATCACTTTAGCAGCGCTTGATATACATACTTGAAAAAAGGTACTCCATACCCAAGGGCCACATTAAACAAGCTCTTGGCTGGGAGAAAATTTGTCAGATTTTACTAAGCATCAGCAGTTCGCAGATTGCTCACCAACAATAGTGTATGGTTATGTTGTAGATATGCAGCTGCTTTGCAAACAAAGAATACGCTTGCTATAGTGAACTGCTGTTCACTAGTTAACAACCTACAAATCTTGTATAAGCATATTTCTCAGAGCCACACTACGTCTTCATCAAAGACATATGTTGAGCTGCAGCAGTTAAAACAACAGGTTTGTTTCTTAATGCTTCTTGGGTCCGGTATTGGCTATACATGTGGAGAAGACGACAAGAAGATCTCCTTCCTTTACGTTTGCCTGGACCAAGAATGCTTATAGTGTGTCCCTTGCAAGCCCTTAGAGAGACTGCAATATAGGACATTGTTTCTGTTGGCAAGCTTACTGTTTCCATCAAGAAAATGTGTTATCTGTTACCTCTGCTTGTTGGAGGCCCATTGTTTGAGATTACTTTTTAAGATACTTTTAAAGACACTATTTTATCCATAAGAAATTAGAACTTCGTTACAAAGATACTCTTACAAGTTGATGCATAATGGGTGAACATTCTTTTATGCCCATGTTATTGCCCCCTTCATCTTTCCATTTATTAATTCTGGTTGGCATTTGAATTCAGAGATATCAAAAACCATTGGTGATAGCCTTATTTGTTTCCAAACTTTCCAGAACCATTTCTTTTATCCTTATATAAAGAGGTAGCAATTTAATCCAGCTAGACATTTCCATTCTCAATTATATGTTTGTCTGCACACTTGGTTTGTGCTAGCCTGAAGTAGATGCAACCACTTCCAATTTATGGTTATTTGATCATTACAATATATTTGAAATATTTGGTGATTTAACTCAAGTTTTATGTTGGTATATGTATACCTATGGATATAGGATGGTAATCTAGATATTTAATAAAATATAACCAACATCTTAAATAATTTCGTTTTGGAGGGATTTATGGAGACTTCAAAAAGGGTAGATCTTTTGCAGTAAATAACACTGCTTAACTATAGCAGCTGTTTCCTTGGGTGACACATATTAATTTATCCCAAAACACAAAGATTATTAGTTCTGCCATTAAACTACTCCACACTAAAAAAGATAAATGGAGAGTCAACAGATTCCATATCTATCTGCCTGCCTTCCAATTATGTGCAGCACAAGATTATATAGTAACAGATCTCCTGTCATACAACTGAGAAGAGAATTGGATTTCATTCTAAGTGTTTCTCTGTTATTTTATTGTCTTTGTTTGTTGCATGCAAAACTTTGGATAATACTTATTCTTTGTTCTTTCTGGCCTCATTTCTCATTTTTATTACCCAGAGTCGGCAGGCTTAACCACATGTATGGTTTCTTTTAAGTTTTTCAAAACTCTGAATATATGGAACTTTAGAGGTCTGAGGAGTCTAGCAGGTGATCTGCCAGTCACCCCCATAATTAGTCTGACTCGGTTTATCCACCTCAACCCAAGGTTTCAGTGCTATTGAATTGGCTAGTCTTTCTGAGATTAGTGTTCAGGGATTTCTACTGAATATTCTTTTTGAGCAGAGAAGACTCGTAGATTTTTTTATAAAATTCGGTATACACAAGCTAAGACGAAGTTTACATTTAAGAAGTAAAAACACTTAATTTTGGAATAATTTGGGGTCAAAATTTAGTTTTAAAAGATCTTCAAAATGGGACAGGAAATGGGAAGTCACACAGTAATCATTATTTTATTGACCAGAAATTATGAATTTCTCTGGTGTTAAAAAACAGAAACGAGGGGGATAATATCCACATTTTCTGAACATTTACTTAGTGATCGCTATGTTGGAAAGTTTGATGTTCCCTGCTTTATATATTATGTTATGCATTTGTTTAATGCCAGCAGTATTTTTTAGAAGTAATATAAATCGATGCAAAGTTACCAAAAACATTTTTATCATTTTTTTCCAGTTTTCAACATAAAGCATTAATATGGTTGTCAGTGATGATGAAAATAAATAAATAGCTATCAGAAAAAGAAGTAAAATAGTAGATCAGGATTTTTAATCTTTCAAAGAAGAATTAGAACTAAAACATAGTTTACAAAGCTTATAATCAACTTCAGAGGAAGTCCTAATTCCAACTAATAATCAGTTTCTTCATACATTAAAAAAAAATATTTTATTTTTATCTTTTCCTTGTATCCCAAGATTTTCTTCCACATTCACCCAGAGGCTCACTTCAGAAATAAAACACACAAAAAACATTTTTCTGTGAGCTATTTTTGTAACTGAATTTGCCATTGAGTTACTCATCAACTACTGGTTTCATGGATGAGGTAAACTGGATTTCTCTCCACATTGCCTCATGATTTTAAAGAACTGTAAACATTTAGGTGATTGCATAATAAAATGTTTGTGATCTAAATCATATCTATGTAACAAAAATATCTAATAATTATATGAGAAGCATCAACATATATTGAGATTTGTGCTCATTTGTAGGAGTAAAGAGATAGCATTGAAAAGCCATGTGCTGTTATGCTGTATTAACTTTTGGGGAACATCAAAATAATATTTTGTCACTACCAGCAAATAACTCTTAAAAATCCCTCTGAGAATTCTGTGGATTAGGGAAGTAAAATAGGGGTTTTCAGACCACAAAACCTGTTTGTTTTGTTATTTTTTCAAGCGGCCAAGTTCTAGAGATAGAAAACTGGCAATAAAACAAAAAGTAAAACATTTATTATAAATACAAAATTAAAATTTCCAATGTCTCCAATTCTCCCCCACCCCAGACCCTTGAATTTCACAGTTATTGGGAGGACATTATTTTAGCAAAACAAGTCGGTGTTCTTTGATGGGATGTAATTGTTTTCTTTGGATAAAAGTTCAGTATTTGGAGAAATTAATACTACCTGTAAGTATCTTCTGTATTTAGCTTGCTTCTGTAAGCAATATAAAGAGAAGTTTTTCTCATAAAGAACATTTTAGTAGTTGACTGGCAGTTTCAGGATATTCTTTTAAATTTTTATCCAGAAATTTGTAAGTTTTATCACTTGAGGAAACATTTGTCATGTGAAATCAGATGAATTTAATTTTGATTTCTCAAAATTTGTGTCAAATTAATTTGGCTTTTTGGCTGCCATCTGCAATTATACCAGTTTGTAGCCAGTGACCCCATTTCTGCAAAAATGTTCACAGTGCATAATTATTTAGAAGGCCTAATAAAAAATGCATATATAGAATAATATATATCTGGAATGAATGTTGATGGCACAGATAGTTTTTCTTGTGACTGCCAGGCTGGAGCCTCTTAAGAGCAGCCTTCTTCTCTTGATTTTGTTAACCTCATCCTCATGAATGTTTGCTTCCAGAGAAGTTCCATTTCTGAGGAAGGTATTATAGCTGAGTAATGTAGTCCTAAATTTCTTTATTAATTTTCCCCAGCTCAGTAGGGCTTACTTGTTATAGAAATGCACAGGATGCCACTCAGATGATTAAGTCAGATGATGTGCATATACACAAATACTGTCCTCAACATAGAAAATGAAGGGGGTGGGGTGGAGATTCATCACACTCCATGCTGCTAAGCAAGCTAGAAATGTTTGAAGGCAGAAGGTAGTCTGGTTTTGTGTATTGCATGTAGCAAAAGAAAGAAACCAGCTGCCTTATGTGTGGACCACAGCTGTGGTTGATGACAAAAACTGGTGATGTACAGCCTGTGAGAAGGGAAGTAGTATTGAGAAGGGGATGGATGGCCGAAATGTGCATCTGAGATCAGTGTGGTCGTGGTTTGCATCCCCACAGAATTAAATTTAAATATATAATACAAATTCCACTATGGTTTCTCAGTTTTATTAATTTTTACTTACTCCTTATTCATGCATTGCAGATTATTCTTTCATTACACTTTTTAACTATTTAAAATTGTAAACAATATTGAAATGGCAATGTGTCTGGCTTCTTCCTTTCTTTTATCCTTATTAGCGGTATCATTCTGTTTACTATTTGTCCTGAGAGAATAGAAGGAGGGATTTGGTTAAATTGTTAATTTGGCAAAGGGTTAATTGAATTCATTATTATTTAAAGTATAGTATGCCTCAAAATCTCTCTACCAATTTCTTTAAAGTTTGGGTCTTATCCTCAAGAGTTTAGCTTTCTTACAGATTTTGTTCCATTTTGGGAAAAAATATGGAGACATCATTTAATTATTTTCCTATGTATTATGGAAGGTGGAATTGTGATTTTTTTTCTCCAGTTGTTGTTCCAGAATCAGCATCAAGTCAGGCTGGGCATCCATTAAGGCAGATTGTATAATATACTAAGTTATATTAACTTAGTAGATATAATGGTGATCATAATAACAGTAATAATGTTAAACTTAGTTGTTCTGGTAACTTCTCCTAGTTCATCTTTTATAGAGGTATAAAAGAAAATGAACCAGAACAAAGAAAATAAGGAGGAATATGCTTTTGCCTAGAAACATAATTATAACTGAGTAACTTATTAAGGCAACAATTCTGTATATGTTTAATTGCATTCTCAGTAAATTTCTGAGATTATTTCTAAGTATGATATGACATATGATGTTGAAATCGATAAAAACAACTTTGGGTAGAAAACAGATTGGTCACAGAAATATTAAAACATTGTTGTAATTACTTTTTTTGGGGGAGGAGGTAGATGATGTCCAATAGATGATGTCATGTGTATTTAACACATCTATATTTTATGAACTGCAACATTGACCCTTGTAGAAAGAGGAATAACTTCACTTGGTATTCTTTCTTGTTTACAAGACTCACCTCCCATAAACAATGGGGGATTACAATGAGAATCATAAGCAGTTGCATAAAATCTACTCTTAATTGCTGGCTCTCTGTCTTGAGCCACATTGCACCACCAGCTCTATGAAGGCAGGAAGCCTTAGGAAGGAGTACAACAAAATTATGAGAAACCCACTTCTTCCTTTGCATGCTGATCTTCCTCATCTATCAATTGGCAGGCTTAAATCCAGGAAGCCCTCTCTGGCATTCATTCAGTAGCTGTCTAACAACTTTGACATCAACACACAGTGGAAAGCCAAATGAGCTGCTGAACGCCCAGATACAGGCAGTTACGTAGATGACCCTACACAAAAGCTGCCAGTTTTTGACCTTCCTCGACAGTCTTGGTCAACTCTGAACAGGATCCGTACCCAACATGGTGTCTGCCAGGACTCATTGTTTAAGTGGGGTCTTGTCTCTA
>JANHFL010003616.1:0-22339 GCA_032468155.1 Oxyrhabdium leporinum | reverse complement strand
TCGCCCGCCGAAGGCAAGTTGAAATCCCCCATGACTATAAGTCTGGGGTTCTCAACTGCCAGCTCGGCTATCACCTCCTGCATGCCTGATACTCCTTTTGTTTCTTTACCTAAACACTACTTGACTCTCCATTTCCCTGGTCCCTGTCAGCTCCTGACTCGATCATTATTTTTCAACTCTGAGTCCTTCAGAATGACATCCTTCCTTTTAACAAAAACATACCTGTCTGCCTTCCGTACATCTTATTCTATATTATCATTCTCCTTTATTTGGATCTTGTTTTGTCCTCAAGGACAAAATTCTTGTGAACTTTCTTTCTTTAATATCACTTCAAAAACAATAGCAATTTTTTAAAGCCATGTAGATCCCATTTCTAAATTACACTGCTGCAGTTTTGTTGCTTTAATGGGTTTCTATATTACTAGAAGCATTATTTAAGATTCTGGATCATGTAATTAATATTCTAGCTTTTTTTTACTTCCACTCTTTTGTCTCTTAATTTTATCATAATTTTATCCATCAATCTTCTAAGAGTTAGAATACTAATTTCTTGGTATATTAAAAATTGAATTTGCATAGCTCTTTTTTCCCCATTTAATCCAGGTTTCTAAACATTTTCTTATTTTATCTAAATTGAGAAAATGATATTACCTTTAAAACAAACCAGGATGTCAAAATAGTTATAAATGGTATTGATTTTAAACTGCTAATCAGTTTTCTGATTTGGATGGCAACAAAGTTATGGTACTAAAAGACTTCCTACATATTTAGGCAAAAGAGTTTTGCGTATTTCTATCTGAGACGTGAATTAATATAATCAATAATCTCCATCGCATATCAACTTTATTTCTGTTGCGTACCCCAGTTGCCCATATCACTCTTTCCTGAATCTTTGTTTATTGCAGACAATCATAGATTCTAACACATTGTTAAAACAGGGCAGACACAAGCATTCTCAAATAGAGGTGATCTTCTGTTTGATCACAATCCACAAATAGAGGGCAGCTGTTTACAGCAAATACTGTCCAGAACCAGTGGAATTTATCTATAGTCTTATGGGTCCAGAATTCCAGAAAACCTTTAACAGAGAATAGGTAGTTTGCAGCAGCAGTCCCTTTCTATGATAACTTGCTGCAGGACACCTTTCTATGGCAAACTCGCTGCAGAACAATTCACCACAGGACAAGAGTTGCACTAATATCGAAGAAATACCAGAATAGAATCATTAAAAAAAGGGTGCCAAATGAGGGACAAATGAAATGTGAAGGACAAAAATTAAAATAATTTAAAAATTATTTTAAATACTTAAATTGAATTGTTGAACTGTCCCACAGAAAATTGGCTGTGGCGAGTTGGCCGTAAACTAGTAAACTGTGGCGAATTGTCCCATTCCACCCTTTCTATATAGGGAAAAGGTAGAATGTGAATGAAGAAGGGGCAGAGATATCATTCAGTTCCAGGTCTTTGCCAGAAGACTGAGCTGAGCCTTGTGGTTTGTTTGAAACAGTCTCCTTACACATGTTCCTGTATATGCAGTAGAAAGTAATAGTGGTAATTTATTTCAAAAGCAAATACATTGAGATTCAGAGCACATTCATAACTTTGATTTTGGTTCATTTGTTCATTAATATAGCAGTGTTATAGGGTTGATAAGATTCAATGATTTCATACAGTGCAAATATTTGAGTCCTGCTAAAGTTAAACAATACTGGATTTTGTTCATTTTTAAGTTACAAGGCTTTTCATTTAATTAAAATAATTCCAGCTATTCTGAAATTTTAAAAATGGCATATTTAAGATATCAAAAGCTGATTTTCTTAATACATTTAAATTAATTTCTTTTATGTTGAGATGATGGCATGGGGAAAGACCCATATTATTTTAGCATCTAAGGTAGTGTCTCATTTAAATTAGGCCTTGGGATATTTACCAGGAGATAATGGACTGAAGTCTGGAATAAGTTGAAACAATTATGAATATTTCAGTAGATGATTTCAAAAATGATTGCATGAGTTTAGTTTCTGTATTATCTCCAATCCCGTTGACATTTTATTTATTTTGTTTTTGTTATTAGCCAATTTGAGTTGCCTTTAGCAGGAATAAAAACATTTGAATAAATTGAATAATCATGACAGCTTCCTTTTGCCAGTGTCTGACCCAAAAATGAAATGTTGTAGCTCTGTATGTGTCTATGTGCATTCCAAATAATATCTTCCGTTTGTGAATTCCAATCTTTCCCCACTATATCTTTTTATTTCTTATCATGGAAATGGAATAGAAATATGGTCCAGTGTGGTATAGCAGCTCAAGTATTGGACTAGGATTGTAAAGCATAGGAACTCATCGTTAATTCTGAACCAATCATCCTCTCTCAACCAAATCCTTTCTCACAAGATTGTTGGAGAGAAAAGTGGAAGGAGGAAGTACTATGTATACTACTTCAAAAGAAATCTAATAATTAAAGAAAAAGAATTCTCTTTTAATTGGTAGAACTGAGAAATATTCCATATGTTCACAACTGTAAGGTAGAATGCAGCTACTCATATTTAAAATAGAAAATTAAAAACAATTAAAATGTTTTGTAGAATCTGGCAACATTTAAGCTTATGGGGAGAAATGAAGATGGTAAAGGAAGATGCCCATTTGATCCTGCACAAAGTTATACATCAGTCATGGTTGGTAAGTGTATAATTTCAACAATGTTATTCTTTAAACAAAATCAAGAAGATATACATGTTTGTTTACCAGTAGTAAAGTTTCTTTCGAGCTATTTTTTAGAACAGATTTTTTCTGATTTAAAATAGGTAATTTGGCACAAGTAGTTCTTATTAAATTTTGTTTTCTTAATAATTTTTTAAAATCTCTCTCTCTTCTACTTGTACACCAAAGAATTCAACCAATGAATGCAAAGTTTATATAGGAATAGAAAAGGGATACATTAGAAATAAATATGTAATCAAATAATAGTTGCATTAAATAACTATACAGAATTGTAACTACTTACATTTAAAAGATTGCACCGTTTTATTTTTCCTTTTGTTAATTTTTTCCCACTTTAAAAAAAAGTTTTTCCTTTTCTTTAACAATGCATGCATTTTTTATCTTTTGTGTGTTTCTCCCATTTCTCTGACATTATTTTAAAAGCAATACAGAGTATTTTTTTTTTAATAGAGAAATGGTATATAGAGATTTGCCAGGTAGGAGGAAAGCAGTTTAAGCTTTGTGCAATTTTAGTCAGGATGGGAAAGCAAAATAGCATATGATATAATGTTTCAAGGGAAATACCTTTATTTTTATTCTGTTTTGTTGTTGTTCTACAGATGGGGAACTTTACTCCGCAACATCTTACAATTTCTTAGGAAGTGAACCTATTATTTCTAGGAACTCACTGCAAAATCCACTAAGGACAGAATATGCAATTCCTTGGCTTAATGGTAAAGAAATTTAGAGGGGGTTTGATCCTAGATAAATTTAAAAAATGACCCTGAATTTAAAAAAATACACTAAAATGTTCTTCAACAAACTGTCTTCAACAAACTGTCTGGTTTTATCTGATTTAGATTTTTTCCTATTTTTTATAAAACACCCCCCCCCCCAAAAAAAAACCCCAACAACAACCCAGTCTTTCTTTCAAACCTACAGCTGCAGAAAATAACCCTTTTTCCTGAATTTTCCATCTATGTTTGAAAGAGATGCCAAAATTCCAAGTACTGATTTCAGTATTTAGATGCTGGTTTTGATTTAGCCAATTTGGTTTTGATTATGAATGACCTGGAGACTTTTCAACCAGCAAGCAGCAAGGAAAGCAACCTGCTCAACTTGTTATTTACATACTGTTTCTGCAACTCTCTGCCCCATAGAGTATTTCATTGCTATTTTATCAAAACATGTTTTGGGAGCTATGTATGTATTTGCCACTTATTTTGAGAAACGAGGAACTTAGATTGGAATCACTCATTCAATCATGCACGTAAATCTTGATCTCAGTTTAATACATGAAAAAGAGTTTGTGTTGTCTCAAAGCTTTTCCTGTTAGGTTTGTGAAACATGGAAATAATAAAAAGTATCCAATCAACCATTACAGAAAAGGGGGCCACAGGTGAATAATTAAAATGGTAGTCAATTTTGTTTATATTTTCTTTATATAGAACCAAATTTTATTTTTGCTGATGTGATAAGAGCTGATCCAGAAAGCCCTGATGAAGATGATGACAAAGTGTACTTCTTTTTCACTGAGGTGTCAGTGGAATATGAGTTCCTTAACAAACTGATGATTCCAAGGATAGCTAGAGTTTGTAAGGTGGGTCATAGTGAAAACATTTTCTATTTCTTTCTGGGATGGAGGAAGGAACCAGTTGAAACAAGAATTTGTTTTGTCACTCCAGACATGCTTTTTCTTTGCAACCTATCCCCAAGGGCAACAGTGTTAGTCTGTTCGCCCTTTCTGCTTAAGAGCCAAACTTGCCATTCTTTAAATTAGATCTGCTGGGCTTCCAACAGAGCACTGTAACATTAAATGGACTGTTTGTAGACAGCCATAATTTCCATGGCTTGCCAAATGCTGCTAATTCCTGGCAGTCCCAGCCAGCGTAGCCTATAGTGAGGGATTTCAGAAGCTGTGTTGATCAGCAACTTGAAGGTCATAACATGCATCTGATAAAGTTCTCCTTGGGAAGGAAACATTAAAAGAATTCCAAATTACTTTCAACAATTAATAATTGGTACTTTTTTTGCTGAAAGAACAGAAATTGCTCACTAAAATTGTTAGATGTCTGTGAAAATTGGGGGGCGGGGAAGACCTATGGCTTAGTATGGTATCCTAAAAAACCAAGGGCTTTTATGATACTATCACACATTTCACATATATATGCTTATCAGTCATTGTCAGCCTGAGGGAATTGAGAAATAGTGACCACTTGGCCATCAAGGAATCAAACTTGTTTGACTGGACTGTGTCCTCCTGTGCCAAGAGAAAACTGCTGATAACCAATGTGTTTCTGCCACTGTGTGAGTGCAGTAAAAAGAAGTTCCTTCTATTGGGAACCTATTTGCCATGAAACAATGTGATTTCCCCCCCGAAGAACATTTAATACTCTTGTCACCTTGTACTTTTATTGTGGGTGGAAGGGTGCGGGAGTTTGTAAAATATTAGACTCTGCATTTAATTTGCAACATGTAATTAAGCAATTCAAGCTGATTGAAGCCTGCAAGATTTGTGAAATCCCAGCAATTTTACCAAATGCGCTTTTGGTGTGGCAATAATGGTTCTCTGCCCACTGACAGCTTGTCATTACTTTATTTTACATGGAATTAAATGGAAGGGGATAGGGAAATATGAAAGCAAACTTGTAGTGTAGTGATTAAGGCACCAGGCTAGAAACTGGGAGACTGAATTCTAGCTCTGCCTTAGGCATGAAAGCTAACTGGGTGACCTTTTGCCAGTTGCTCTTTCTCAGCGCTAGGAAGCAGGTAATAGCAAACTCCTTTTGAAATCTTGCCAAGAAAACTGCAGGGACTAGTTGACTAGTCAACAATAAATTGAAGGCACACACATACATGCACAAAAACTAAGCATATCCTTTTGCATTGCTGATGGTACTTAGGAAAAAATGTCTACTTTTTAAAAAAAGTGTGGTCACAGCAAAGGCTGGAGACCAGCGATATTTTAAATTATAGTTCTTTCATTGTTACACATTTCTCCTTTGGAAACTCTGTCTTAAAATTATTTGGAGGTTGAGGCTTCCTGTTACTTCACGGCATAGGAGTACAATCCTTCCTGTGTCACAAAGGTAGAGGGATACAAACATTTTCAACTGCTCCCCAGTTTGATATCAATTTAGTTGCACAGGGAGAAGACACAATTCTTCCTAATGCCAAAGTTGTTTGGGGTGTGGGAAAAAGCGCTCAAGCCATTAACATTATAGAGACCCTGAGTGGCCTTTATTAATATATAATGATGTGAAAGCAGAGATTGCGTACAAGATCTTATTCATTTATTTGAAAAGCTTTGTTGTGATGGTGGTGTGTTGTATACAATATGTTCTGAAGTCAAAACATTTCAATTCTGAAATCTTCCATTCTGACTATTAATATCATGCTGAAACTTTGGCAAAGACATGCTCCAGAATTGTTTTAACCTCCAGACAGACCTTTAGATCTCCATATTGTAGCTAAAGCATCCATGTTGTGATCAGAACATTTCTAGTTAAGTTTGCATGTGGATATTTTAAGATTGAAACTTTTCCTCAGTGTTTGGCACTTTTTAAATAAGTGCTTAAAATGTAAAAGTGGCTTGGCAAATTTCATATTTTTATGAAATTTCATATTTTATAAAGTACTGATGCTTTAACAGAGCAAAACTGTTTTTTAAAAAATATTGATCTTGGACAATGAAAATGCTTCTTTTTCTTTCAAGGGGGACCAAGGAGGACATCGAACTTTACAAAAAAAATGGACTTCCTACCTCAAGGCTCAGTTGTTTTGTTCAGTCCCAGAGAAAAATTTATTTTTCAACATTGTCAACGATATTTTTATCCTAAAGACTTCAAATTTAAAAGAACCAGTAATTTATGGGGTTTTTACTCCTCAGTTGTAAGTAATAGCTTTTTGTTTTAGAGGCCCATTTATTACCACAGGTGTGTAAAAAGTTGAATACATTTCCATCTTTTTTTTTTCCTTAGGAATAATGTGGGTCTCTCAGCAGTGTGTGCCTACAATATTTCTACAGTGGAAGATGTTTTTGCCAAAGGAAAGTACATGCAAAGCACCACAGTTGAACAATCCCATACAAAATGGTTGCGATACAATGGAGAGATTCCTAAGCCACGGCCTGGAGCAGTAAGTTCTGGATAACCTACAAACTGGTTACTATTCCCTCACCTTGATTTCCAAAAAGTAATTGTAAGGACAGTTTTTATTCAATATTAGATGCACTTATGATGGTGTCTAACTTTAATACTGATAATCACTAGAAGAAAACACTAGTAGCACCAGTCTGAGTAGGTGAGTTGTTTCTTACAACTTTTGACAAGGTAGATAAAACCAATTGGACTGCTGCAAGTTTTGTCTTTATTTAAACAGCAAGAATAACATCATTGGTAAGTGTTAAATTGTATCCCTGAAGACCACAGGGGAGGATTTTAAGAGAACCATAGTCTTGGTCGTAACACTGGAATCTTACTAACGGTTCTAAACATCTATTAGGTTAGTCTTAAGTGATAAGGATATCATTTGCCCCTTTGGCTTAATTAAGGAGTACCAATAAAGAAAAATATTTGTAGCTCAAGGTTGAAATGAGAGGTCCTTGGTGCTCCTTGAGCTTGGTTATTTTCAACATATTACTAATGATGTAACCTATTTGGGTATACAAGAAAACAGCCAAGCTCAGAGAGCACCAAGAATGCCTCAATTTAGCTAGTTTAAGATTATTATAATGTATATTTTAGGTTTGTTTATTTGATGTTAATAACTACACATATATGGAAAATAATTTTGATGAGAAAATTGAGGAAGAAAAATGCTTATCTATTTGATTTGCTTAGAACACTTATATAACTGTCCAGCTCAGGTGATGTAACTCTGTGGCATACATTACATAAGAAAACAGTGATCATTAAAAGCATGATAGATTCCATTTTTATTGTTGATCATAACCTGATAAGAGTCCTGGTGGCACAGTGGTTAGGATGCAGTATTGTAAGCAAAGTCTGTCCACAGTCTTTGAGTTCGATCCTGACGGGCTTAAGGTTTACTCAGCCTTTTATCCTTCTGAGGTTTCCAGTTTGGAAAAGACTTGAGTTTTACCTCTTGAAAAAATACAGAAATTACTTCATACAGCCAGATAATATATGCAATAGAGATTGTATTTTAAAGCCTACACAGGTAGTCCTCGATGTACCACCACAACGGAGCCCAAAATTTCTGTTGTTAAGTGAGACACTTGTTAAGTGAGTTTTGCCCCATTTTAGGACTTTTATTGCCACAGTTGTTAAGTATAACTGGTTTCCCCGTTGACTTTGCTTGTCAGAAGGTCACAAAAGGGGATCATAAGACCTTGGGACACAGCAATGGTCATAAATATGAACCAGTTGCCAAAGCATCTGAATTTTGATCTTGGGGATGCTGCAAAGGTTGTAACTCTGAAAAATAGTCATAGGTTAATTTTTTTCAATGTCATTGTAAGTTTGAACGGTCACTAAAGGAACTATTGTAAATCGAGGACTACCTGAATTATTCCTTTTTAAGTGTTCATTAATCATATTATGTGTCTGTTTTGTTTATTTTTCATGGAACAGTGTGTAAACAAGGAGGCCAAAGCAGAAAATTTCAAGAGTACACTCAACTTACCTGACAAAACCTTACAGTTTGTCAAAGACCATCCTTTGATGGATGATTCTGTGACCCCGATAGGAGACAGACCCAGATTGATCAAGCGTGATGTGAAGTATACCCAGATTGTGGTGGATCAAGTCCGTGCATTGAATGGCACATTATATGATGTCATGTTTATTGGGACAGGTGAGTTTTCCATGAGTTTCAAGAGGCGGTTTTTCAGTGAAGTTGAATAGGCCAATCCAGTATTGTGAGTTTCAGTGTACTAAAAGTGGGAGAAAAGTGGGCCCAGGATTAATTAAAATGCATAGTCCTCTTATGACTAGTTGTTTAATGACCATTAAAAGTCACTATGAATTTTTTTAAAAGCTACTTACAACTCAGTCCTTGAAATTACAATTGCGCTCCTAGTCATGTGATCGCATTTCAGGCGCCTGGCAATCAGCTCAATTTTTCAACTGATTGCAGTATTCCATATCGGTGTGACCACAATGTATTGCTTTTTTTACCATTTTTCAGTAGAAAATAGCAAAAGCTGCCCATTGGATGTGCTGTATTTGATTAATAAACACACGGTTCTCTTAATGACCATGTGACTCACTTAATGACCATGATTACTCATTGTAAAAATGGTTGTAAAATCAAGTTCTCTCAGGTGGTACCTTGACTTTTATGACCGCAACAACTTAAGACTTAAATTCCAAAGTCAAAGACTACCTGTATGCATCTTCTTCAGAAGTTCTCCTTCATGTCTTTGAAGACCTTAACTGAAATTCAGCAATTAAGTAAAAGAGAGATTACCTTTTCAGTCTGGGAATTATTACGAAAAGTCCTGTTTGTGTCAATGTCAACTTTCTATCACTGGATAAAATTTCATCTTTATCTGAATGTTTCTGGGAAATGCATTAGCTGCTGATACTACAGGTAGTCCTTAATTTACAACAGATTGTATAATGACCATTCAAAGTTATAACAGTACTGAAAAAAAAGTGATTTATGACTGTTTTTCACACTTATTACCACTGAATCATCCCCATGGCCACATGATCAAAATTTACACTGTTGGCAACTGACTCATATTTATGACGGTTGCAGTGTCCCAGGGTCACTTTCGCGATCTTCTGACAAAGTCAATGTTGAACCCAGATTCATTTAACTACCATGTTACTAACTTAACAACTGCAGTGATTCATTTAACAATTGTGGCAAGAAAGGTCGTAAAATGAGACAAAAGTCACCTAATTGTCTCACTTAGCAACAGAAATTTTTACTCAATTGTGATCATAAGTTAAGGACTGCCTGCATATTGTTGCATGTTTATTTGGTAGAGGTGGGGTATATATAATTTATTCTACTTTTCAAGAGGCACGTACATAAATCACTGCAGTTGGTATAAAATTAAAATCAACAGAATGGAGATAAAAGATGAGGCAAAAATTGGATCAAAGATAAAACTGCTGAAGCAGGCAGTTATATAGTAAAAAGCAATATGTAAAATATTGAAAAAGCAGAGAAAACTAAAAGGTTTAGAAATATCTTGTGAAGAAGAATCTGTAGACTCACAAGCATGGTCAATGTGTGTTTATTTTTAACACGGCTGCCGAAAAGATTGCCTTCTGTCATTTCAGATCAAGGTGCTCTTCACAAAGCAATCAGCTATGAAAATGGAATGCATATTATGGAAGAAATTCAGCTCTTCCCAAATTTTGATTCTGTTCAGACTCTTTTGCTTTCTTCAAAAAAGGTAGGGCTGAGTGAGGTCAAGTAAATTGTACTAATCCTGGGGGGAAAAAGAGGCCTGGGGGAACCAAAGCTTGCAATATGTAAAGATGCCGGGGAGGGACGGGAATCAGCTGCTGAATTCAGAGATGATGGCTGGGAAATCGATTGTCTGCTAGGCTGCAAAACAGATGCAGCTCCCTAGGTGGTGGGTAGATCTGAATCTCTCCCAAGACTCAAAAACCCAAACAGACTTTCTTGATATGCTCACTATGTTCCACCCATCCCAGCACACTCAGGATTACGTAGTACTGGCAACTGCTCCCAATAAGTTGCTTGCAGCATCCCATAATTATGTGATCACAATACATGATATTCCCTGCCACCTTCTCACCAGAAAAGTCAATGGGGAAACTGACAAGGAAGGACACAAATTGCTTGGGTTAATCTTCCTCACATATGCACCCTTCCTCAGCCCCTCTGTGCTGGTGCTGTGCATCACCAGCCACCTGCACACCTTTATGTACCTTCCCTGAGCATTGCTGCACCCATACCACATGTCCCCAGCCACTCTTGCACTTTCTCCCACCCATAGCACCTGCTACCCTTGTGCCTCACCTACTCCCATCACTCACACATCCTCTCCCATGTGGCAGCAGCCATGCTAGCACCACACCTCCTCTACTACTTCCTCACCTTTTTCCACCTAGCAATAGCCGCGTAATCCACCTGCCAGCCTATTTGTAATCCACCTGGGACTTGCAATGCAGTTATGTGTGTCATGCTTTACAACTGCATCCCTTCCTAATTGCAGTCCTAAATAGCTTTCTGTTTTGGGACTATGGGCAGGAAGGAATGTGATCATTCAGAGAGAAGTCTATATATTTGCACAAAGAATAAAAAGTCCAAGATATCTTAATTTATTCTCTTGGCTAATAGCCTGGAGAACTAGTGTCAGAGGGTACAGATATACTGGGCTAGATGGACAAATAACAAATAATCTGACATCATTCAGCTCTCGGTGATCAAGTTCACACTCAGTACTGAGCCACAATTTGCTTATCATACTTTGTTGAATAAAACATTGTTGGCATCTTGAAATTCAGCGGCAAATTTCAGCAACATGAATGGTACCTATCTTGTTTCTCAAAAATAATGCTAGAAATGAGAACAGAGAGACCCTCCCATTTCCATCCTCACCCACAAATCTTCCCAAAACACTTTGAAATCAAGCCACCTTAACATGGCAATTTTGCTGCTGAATTTAAACTGTATATTGATTGAGAAATGGGCTTAAAAGAGAAAGTGTGTTGGCTACCTGGCACCTAAAAATAATTGGCTCCCATCTGTGGCCACCATGTCACCAAAGGCATCGTAGTTGCATTCATAGCTCAGAAAAAGATTATCCATCCCTGTCATAATTTTTGACTTACAAACCACTATGATTGAGGTTACACAACAATCCAAGCCACAAATAAGCAAACCACATTGATGACTTAGAATGTATGATGAATGAGTCAGGCTTGTTACAAACTCATGCCCATTGTTTATCTACCTCCTACTTTTTAAACCAAGCCGTGCATATCTTAAAATAATGATACGCTATTTTAGTTATCTCTTGTAAAAAGATAAGGGCTGGGAGCTTATATTAACATCCCAATCATCTTTTTAATGGAGAAAAGAACGTTGCAACATCAACAGCTGTAAGAATATATAGTAAGATCTACAGTTGTCTTAATACTCTGTCCATAAGACACGATAGATGTTTGATGTTTCTATTATTCCTCTTGTTCACAGTAAATACACACACACACACAAAAATGTATTAAGTGAAAGTCCTTGGAATCAGTACAAATTGGAAGTCTGAAGTTGTGTTAGGTAGTTTAGTTCCATAGCACCCCAATATTATTAGTTTGACAGGTTGTATATCTTGGTTTACACAGGCTGATAGTTCACAACAGAGTAATTTTCTTTTGAGAAATACTGTAGCTCAATCTTTTACAAAGCTTCCTCCTTCCTTGAGGTGGGAAAGGAAATATGCCCTCTTCTACCGACTGCATTTGTATTTTCTGCAGGGAAAGCAATACCTCTATGCAGGATCCAATACAGGAGTAGTCCAGTCACCTGTTGCATTTTGTGAGAAGTATAGTACCTGTGTGGACTGTGTCTTGGCAAGAGATCCATACTGTGGTTGGAATCCCCATAAATCTCTTTGCAGTGATATCTTTAAAGAAAGTGAGAATAACAGGTAAAGTACTGAGATGCATCTACATTATGTATTACAATGTAGATCAAATGTGTTTATGTGGATCAACTAATAAAATGTCATTCAGTGAGCAGTTCTAAGCATGCATATTGCACAAAAGCAACATCTTGAAAGTCCTAAATTATTTTTATTCTTTTGAAACTATTTCTTCTAATTCCTTTTGCCTCCTCGGGAAAAAGAACTTTAATCATGTGGATAGTTTGTGAAATCTGAAAAGTAGTAGAGATGGGATGAAAGACAAAAGATCTCTGAAAAACTTTGTTTGTGACACTTTAGAAAAGAAAAAACTCACAACTTTCCAGTGAACAATGGGATCAGGACACTTAGTAAATAGTTCTGTGTATGTTTACTTAGAACTAGGCCCAGCTGACTTCAATGGATCTTACTCATAATTAAAAAAAAACTATATAAATTTCAACTTTAACTTGTTTGTAGAGTTGGAGAAAATAATATGAATTGAAGATTCATAGGGATGTTATAGTTTTCATAAAATATAAGCAACTTAACAGAATTTAATTCTAAACCAAACTCTCTAAAATATAATGCAGAATATATAAGATGCAATATTTTGCTTTGTGAAATCAGGCCATGATTAGTTTAGCTTGGGTATGTCTAACCCGCAGCCCACAGGTCACAGGCAGTTCTGGACAGGACCCACAAAATAACTAAATATGTTGTATGTGGCCCAAGACAATGTTTTAGAAT
Organism: Oxyrhabdium leporinum; assembly: GCA_032468155.1. Lineage (NCBI taxonomy): Eukaryota > Metazoa > Chordata > Lepidosauria > Squamata > Cyclocoridae > Oxyrhabdium > Oxyrhabdium leporinum. The sequence continues at coordinate 9,318 of JANHFL010003616.1, read as the reverse complement.
TGTATCTAAATTCTAATATGCGATTAAATTAAGCTATATTTTATGGAAATAAGCCAGCTTCATAACCATGCTTTTGAATAAGATTAATCAGAATTTGCCAGATTTGGATGATATGGCAAACTGTCATAAATGAAAAATACAACCTTTAATTGTATCAGAGAGGAAGGGAAAAGGTGAGAAAAAAAAATAGGGTTGTTTCTGTCTAAATACTGTAATTATTATTTTGTCATTCCAGTTTTGGCTGTTGTGTTCTGGACCTTTTACATATTTATTTTCATGCATAAGCAAGTTAGGCTATAAGAGAACAAGTTGCATGAATCAGAACACACCTCTTAGATCAATCTCCAACTTTTCAACTATAGACTACACTAACCTGCCTTACTATTCTTTCTAAACCAACTGGAACTTTAATCTTTATTTGCATTTCATAGAAGTACTGCAAGGCATATTATCTACATAATTATTGTTTACGATATTTTTAGGAGGAAAAAACAGTTTCTTACTTTAAATTGAGATCACCCATTTGTGCCTAGTATAAATGGAAAATAAGGAAGTTAGGAAAATGGCAAGTACCAGCCATTTTGTCTATCCTAGACACTCAGTTCTTATTTTGCCTTCGTCATTTGCTCCCCTCCCCTCCCCAAACATAGTTTTTGTTTACTATGGATTGTTCTGATTTGCAGAGAAGAATTATTTCAAACTCTCCAGATTGACATATCAAAGGATTGTACACAGACACATACTCACATTGGCTTCAAATGTTATAACTTTTCCTGTTTGCTTTTCTGTACTTAATGTCACACTGGTGCATGAGGACTCTTCCATGTGGTGGAAGTTCTCGCCTTTCTATGAAGGTGTACTAGGAGAACCAATGGCTGGTGGTTGAAAATAGTAAGCGGAGCACACCATTTTTCTTCATTGATAAATCATAATGAATAACTCACCCAGTCACATGTCGCTATATCACCATAACAGACAAGTTATCAGTAGCATTGAAAATTATTTTTTTCCTTCATGAATTAATTTGCTGCAAGGAGCATCTATTCATCAAAAACTAGCATAACCTTCTGCAAACATGCTTCCCCCCTACTCCAATATTTATTTGAATATGATTAGCTATAATTAGTGGTGCATTTGTGTAACTTTAAAAAGCTCTTATGATTTTGTAGTAGAGCTATATATACGGGATATGACAATTTATTGTGTCTCACACCATATATTGTTTCCAGGGATTGGATTCAGAATATAAGTGGAGATGCCTCTTCTTGTTCAGGTAAGCTTCGGTTTTCATAAATGATTGAACAGTAACACAGAATAAATGTTTGATACATTTATTTATTTATTTCTACAGGCAATATTTCCTATTTGCATATAATATATAGATTGTTATCACATTGCTTATATTTTTAACATGCTCTATATTTTACTCTGTAACTATCCTTAAATATCTTGACAAAATGGGACTGTGATCATCTCTGGATTCATAACCAAGTCCATCAGGGAATTGCCCAATCGCATAAACAGGAATAGCCCACACATGAAATCGTGGGGTCTTATAAAAGGAAACTCTGAGAAACACCAAACATTAGCCTTACACAAAGGCTTTGTGTGAATCTGCCTGCTACATATGGATCAATTAGTAGACTATTTTTAATCTAGCATAGCTTCGGTGTTCTTATTTAGTTACCCTAAATTATAAGCTTTCTGTAGTTTTTTTTTTGTTTGTTTTTTTTAATAGATTCTGGTTCATCATCCACTGAGAAAGAGTTTCTAAACTGACAAAAAAAAATACTTGAGAGATCTTGCCTTCCAAAACAAATGTTCTATGTCCAGGGATGATTATTACTGTTACATGGTACTGTTCTAGCTGTACTCTTATTTTCAAATTCTGGTCAAACCTCCAAATAGTTTTTTGTAATGCAGCCTTTTTCCAACTCCAGTGCATGCATAAGTCTGTTTTGTGGTCAAAGTTGATAAAAGTAACATTTGGCATATTATCTGACTTTTAAAACAACGGACATTCCTTAATTAGGCTGTGCTCTGAACACTGAAACTTGTCTATACAGTGATGCTGTTTCTGGTTTAGATTGCATATTAACTAACCTATCAAAAGTACCAAGAATCATAAGAGTTGCTTTAAAAGCATTTACTGCTTTAAACTATAGGTTGTTCTATACAAAAGTATTTAAGCACAAGGTTCATTTTCAAAGATTATAATTCTTTTAAAATAGTTTATTTTTCCAAGTTTGTGTTATACTTGTTGTGGTATTTCTTGTTGTTTGTTTTTATGTTAAGCTGTTACTGTAAAATGCTCATTATACAACTTAAATTTGTTAGACTTTTTTCCTCTGATCTGTCATGATCATTCATACATTTTCCCCTGTGCCTCTTTCCACTTCCAAATACAAGAGCAGAGAAGTTCTACACATATTTGTTTAATTGAACCTCAGTATAATTTATAGTGTAAGTTGTATCTTGTCTCACAGTAATAATGGTCATATCCATTGTGAAGTCTTCTGACGGAGGCATTCATCAACAGAATAAACAATGATTTTTTTCAGTGATACCATATCACTCTGCAGGCCTTGTGCCATCTTCCAAACTAGTCCATGAATGCCTAGCATTTGAAGGGCTCCATTCCATTGTATTACCTTGATTGATGCTTCCTGCCAACAGAAGGATACTAGTTGGATACTGCTATAGGTGTGGTGCAATAGGCTCCCTACACTGACATTATGAGCTTTTGATGTTCCAACATGGCTGAATTGGTCTTCCCTTCTCTTCAAAAAGTCATTTCTGACGTACTTTCACATTTATTTTACTATTTCAGATAAAGTCAGAGAGCATTCTCTGCAGCACACTTTCGGGCATGGGAGCACTGCAGAGTTAAAATGTTCAAAGAAATCCAACCTGGCCCAGGTGGTTTGGAAATTCAAGGATGATGTGCTAAAAGTGGAAAGCCCTAAGTACCGTCTTCTGGAGAAAGCATTGCTCATCTTCAATTTGTCAGAGGGCGACAGTGGTGTTTATCAATGCCTATCAGAGGAAAAAGTAAAGAATCAAAAGTTTTCACAAGTGTTGGCTAAGCATGTTTTGGAACTGAAAAAAATCCAGTATACCACTCTGAGCCCAAAGCAGCCTATTCCACAAACAGAAGGTAACAGAGAGGCATCCAAAATGGCTTCTTTTCCTACTGAAGGGTTAGCTGTTCACATTCCAACAGTTGTACCAGTCATAACAACCAGGATAGAAACAAATCCTCTTGTCCCAATGCTAATGAGCACTGCCTCCAGTCTTGAACGCTCCAAGTCGCTTCCTGAGGTCCCTGAAAAGACCATGTTTCTAAAATCAAATGATAGTTCCCTTTTGATGTTTCTCTTTTTGTTCTTTTTTGTGTTGTTCTTGAGTCTGTTTGTCTACAATTGTTACAAAGGATATTTACCAGACCAGTGTCTGAAGTTCCGCTCTGCTATGCTCCTTGGGAAGAAGAAGCCCAAGGCGGATTTTTCTGATTGTGAGCAAAGTGTGAAAGAGACCTTGGTGGAGCCAGGCAGTCTTATGACCCAAAGTGGAGAACATCCAAAGCCAGCACATGACACAGGCTATGAAACCGAAGCAGACTATGGAAATGGCCACATTCAGCATGATGAGGACCATTCGCAATCTTACAAAGATGTCAAGGACAAGCCTTTTGATGTTAAGTGTGAACTGAAATTTGCTGACTCAGATGCTGAGGCTGATTAAAAGCAACAGGCCCCAGTTTTTCTGATGAAAGTTTGATTATTCTTTTTTTTTTAAAATGCACTGCATTTTAAATGTGATAACTAGGCCACAAAGGGCTATCTATATGTCATCGGTTCTGTATGTGATACTTTGTCATTTCACAACTGGATTGAACAAACAACCATCTGTTGTCTTCTAAAAACCATTTTGTTCCACATTTATTTTTCTAATGTGATGGTTAAATTTTTATTTTAAATGGCCAGTTGTAAATTTCAAACTTTTTTTTCCCTTGAGGTTTGCACATACTACTTTATTTCCTGTTTTCATAGAAAGTAAAATTAACTCTTTTTGCAGATCCATGCCAAAAAGGATTTAAGTAGCTACAGCTTGCATATATTTAACTGCTGTTAAAAATCTAATTTCAGTTTAATTCCAAATTGGAAATAATATTTAGTTTATCAGATTGGTAAATTATAGGCTTTTTGTCCAGTTTTGGACATTTCTTTGCATCTAGTGATTTATAATGCTTAATGTACTGCCGTCATCGTATTTTGTTTGTTAACTATAGTTGATGAAAGAAGCATTTAAGTTTTCCCAAACAGTTTATGTACCTTTTGTAGAATATGCTGTATATTGGGACAGGTCTGGATAGATTTGCATAAGGTTCTCAGGGATACATTTTGGTTAAACGATTTTGTTTTATTATTTTTAGAGATGCTATGGTAATCACTATAAGTGCTCAATTTTGGATTATGGGGAAATGTAGCTTAGATTTTTTTTTTAAAAAAAGGTGTTAGACACTGCCACATTAACTACATTTTGGGATTTTTTAAGTGGACGATGGGAGGCACTGTCACCAAACTACACATATTCTGAGAGCCTTGTGTGTTTACAATGCAGAATTTGACAAACATTTGACAGATGTCCCTGAAGAGGTGATAGAGAATGCTCATTTTTCAACCTTTTTCACAGTTGGAAGTAATCAGATTACACCACCCATAGCCAACTTTGCCAAAAGTTTTGTCACATCATCCATCAACATTTGAAAAAGCAAGTGAAGAAACAAGATAGACAAACCAAACTGCCCAAAAACTGTTTTATCTCTTCATGGATTAAAATACATTAAATGTGGTTCACAGTGGCACTATTTGTATGTAAAATTCTTTTGTGATGTACAGTTTTAATACTTGTCTTTTGCTGTCTCTGTGTCTCTCCTTTGTGTTACAAGAAACGGAGGTTAGGAATAGCAAGAAATCTCCTAGCTCAGTAGGCAAATTTGTCCCCAAACTTTTTTTTGGTTAACTCCCCAACCTCTCTTAGATGGTATTGCTGTGAATAGTTTTATATTTTGTATGATTCATTTTGCTTTTATTTTTCTATCTTAACTATGTATATGTGAAAAGGTTATGGAATAAATATTGAAATTAATTGCATTCCATCTTTATTATTGAGCCTTAGATTGATTTTATCACAAAATCCACGAAGGTTTGGTTTCTTATTTGGTGGACACAGAATGGAGTGAAGACAGGAACCTCATGACTTTCCTTTACATTTCTGCTTTCTATTTTTTCCTTTTTTTCTTTCCTATGCACATTATTTCCTTGGCATATGAAATGTTTCTTGCAGACTTTTTTCCTTAGTGCCCTTTTCTTCTTTTTCCTTTTCTGTCCTCTTCTGCCACAGCTTCCGCTTCTGTAGCTTTTCCTCCTCCTGGTACTTCTTTGTCCTGTGTTGGAAGTGATTTCCCTTCACCCAGCCTCAGAATAAGAATAGAGCTGCTTTTATTGATGGATTTAGAATTTCATAGAATTATAGAATCTAAGGGTGGAAAGACCCCGATTATCATTGCTTTCCAATATAGGCAGCTTCCAGATATATAGAGTTCAGCTCTCACAATTCTCAAAAATGGCCATAACAGTTGGGGAAATTGAGTCTAGGGAAGTTCAACCCTCCACTCTGTGCAAGAATCCACTAGTATGGTATCCCCAACAGATAACTACCTATCCTCTATTTATTCTCTTATGCAAAGGCATGTCTACTAAGGATCTCCCACATACTCCATTGTGTAGGGAATTAACAACTGCAGTGTTTCACTTAATAATTATGTCAAGAAAGGTAATAAAATGGGGCAAAACTTAACAGCTGTTTCACTTAGCCCCTGAGATTTGGGCTCAATTGTAGTTTGTTTTTTCTGCAAATGCTTCATACAATTGGATCTTTTTAATTTGTGCTCCAAGACACCCAGATCTCTTTCATATGTGCATCACTGGCCTGTATAATCTCCTAGAATCCTATTCTTATGCCTTTGATTGTTCCTGGGGTAATGAAGGGCTTTGCATTTACATTTTAATGCTTTCTGCTCATTGTTGCAGCTTGACAAGGTTCTGAATTTTGATGCTGAGGTAGGAGTTGTTCAGACAGCAAGAGGCCCCGAATCCCCAGGAGATCTCCAGCAACTTAAGATGGAAGCTCACAGAATTTCTTAAAGCTGATGAGACTTGCACAGGCAAAACGGAGCAAAACTCCAAATGAAGGATAGGAGATAACTAAATGTGGGCAAAGCCACCTGTCTAAAGCATCCATAATTACAGCATTTATTTGCTTTTATTTATGATTCAGATTGCACAAATTCACTTGCCACATCAGGAAGTTCAAGGTGTCTATCATCCCTTCTTTTTTGCAGAAGTGATGATTACAATCAGGTAGCAATACTATCTTTGAAACTTTTCTTATATTTAAATTTTCCTTTGCTGAAATATTAAATCATTCCTTACACGCCTCCTGTTCTCTCTCCTCTCTGATCATTTATCTCTGTTAATAGTTTATTGACTCATTGTTTTGTAAATTAGTGTTTAGTCTTGATTTTCTTACCTTTCAACCTCCCTCTCTCTTTTCCCAGAGTAATTTGTTCAGCTTTTTCCAGCTTCTAGCTTAAACCATTTGTGTTGCCAGTCATCCTAGTGTCTAGAAAAGCATCATCTATATTTTCTACCAGGCTTGACAATCTATATTTTCTACCAGGCTTGACTAGCTCCAAAAGTATCTTGGTTGTTTCCCCTTCCTTGCAATTACCAAGATGTTTTTAGAACCTTTGTGTACAATTCCTGGGTTCTAGTACATGCTGTTTACTTGCCTTACCCATAATGCCGCTTCTTTCCTTTACTCTCTTCTGCCCCTTTTGAATAAGTTACATCCTACCATTCTTGTGTTCTAGTCCTGATTTTCATCTCACCTGGTTTCCATAATACCTACTAAATCATGTTCATCTTCCTGCATTGAGAGTTCTAGTTCTTCATGTTCCACACATTCACTTTAATTGATGGCAGGTGTGTCCTGACTACTACTTAACATCATCTGATTGGTTAATTCTGAACACAGCCACATCCCTACTTATAAGAGAGTATGCACACTTATACAACCCCCCACCCCCCCAAAAAAAGATTTCAGATTATTTCTCAATTTGTACAGCTTATATGTTATTTTAAAGGTGGGGAAAATTCTGAAGTGATTTATCATCATCTGATTTATTTTTTTTACATCTCAAAAACCTGGCATCTTAATAGGAATGTGTAAACTTTTTATACCCACTGTAGTCTTGCATTTTTTACTTCCACTTCCAGAAAGTGTTTCTCAATCTTCTACTTATCAGCAGGTGCAGGCAATGTTATTCACTTCAACGCTTATTTGGCTTTGCATATTTTGCAGAAAGATTTTATCTACAATTTTTATAATCATTAGGTATCCCAAATCAGAACATTTTGACATACTTCTACTAGATGTGTGCTGGTTTGTATGAAGTGATTAGTCTTAACTGTCCTCATGGATTGTTTTGAGTGTCATCATGGATGTGTGATTTATTTCACAAAAAATTATTACACATAAGCCAAAATAGCAAAATCTTGGTTCATGGAAGTTCTCTCGGATGCATAGTATTAAATAGCATAGGTTGCCACATCAATATTTCTGTAGGCCTTTAGAATGAATAACTCTCATGTAAACTAAATACATTTTTAAAAAGTACTTAATTTCTCTTATTGTGCAAAAAAAGAGCAATTCGTTTTCAGAGCTTTATTTTAGTCCTAGAACTGAAGCTAGGAGTTAAGGTAGTCTGTAATTTCCAGCATCTTCCACTGCAAAGATGCCTCAAATTGCTCTGCCTTGGATTTTTAAAGTGAACCACTGAATTCTTACTTTCCTTCCTTCCCTATTTCTACAAATGCCTCTAGATTCTTGGGATCCAAACACTTCATTCTGCAGCTTTATTACTAATCCTTTAAGTAAGGAACAGATCTCCATACTGGTCTCGGATGAGATATGGAGGCTAGAGGAACTAGTGGATGGTGAAGAGTGATATGTCTAATGCTTGGGAGTAAGGATAGGAGGTTGTTCAAACATGAAAAGATGAAGCACGGGGATAGGATAAAAGGGATTAGAAAAGGTTTGAGGAGAGCCCAGTGGAGGAGGATAAGGTGCTGTGTAGCTGTGCGTGTGTATGTGTGTGTGTTTGAGAGAGAGACAAAAAAAGCAGCATCAGCTCTTTGAGTGCAAGAAAAAAGAGTATTCCAGGGATGTTGAGGAATGGAACTGTGATTCAAAAGTATCTGTGTTTTTAAGCTCAATTTCCACTTTTTTCTTGTATTCAAGTTCTTGTTCTTTTAATGCCATCAATTTGGCATTTGAGGAGATGGGAGCCTTATAGCTAACTACACGCATTGTTCTGTGAATGAGCATTTTCATGCCTTAATTTGTGACCGAGCCAATGGTAGTTTTTCAATATTTCAAACATGTCAATTGGCCCAAAATGGGTACAGTCCCATTCAGAATCATGATGTCAAATTGAACAACTGCAAATTGAGAATCGTAGGTGGACTTGATTCCCAAAAAATAAAACTTGGTTGTAGCTCATTATAAAAAAAAAATCTGGGATGGTGGGAATTGAGATTGTAGGGATTGCTAAATGCTTCTTGGTTATCTCTCAAGTTAATGCTGGGTGTAGAGCCTCCTGCTATGATTAATTTTCAGGTGATGTTTTATTGTATGTCTGACTTCCCCATAGTCATGAGATGTGCTGAATCAGAGATTGCTGTTTTTTCCCTATCTGCTGTCTATATTTGTTAGGGAGTTTCTAAGGCTGAGAGACTTTCCTATACTGTTCTCTAGATATTTTTTCCCCTATTTCTTTAACATAAATACTGAAACTAATTTGCCACCAGATCTCTTGTGTAATAGGCAGATTGAAGGTAACATGAAATACGGTAAGTTAATTTTCTTTCTGCTATGTTTTATCTACTGAAAACTGAAGCATGTTGGGAAACACAAAATACTGAAATAGTTACTGGAATGTTACTTTAATTGATGTAGTGTCTTGAAGGAAATAGCTAAATCCATTTGACTTTTAAATATTCAACTGTATTCAGGGTGAGGCCCATTCCATATGTGGGACCCAGGGCAGTTTTTCTCACCACAATCTTTCCTAAAGAGGACCCAACTTGTATGGCTCCTCCTTTTTCTTCTACTCTTGGAACATAATTTTTAAGTACTGTCTTCTGGACCAATTAAGCAGTTACAATTCCTGAATCATGCAGTTTGTATCTT
>JANHFL010003615.1:95315-109920 GCA_032468155.1 Oxyrhabdium leporinum | reverse complement strand
AAGAACCGAAGATACATATATATATATATATATATGTATATATATTGTAGTGTTGTTCTTTCACTGTGGTCAATTTAGCAAGGTAGCAGTCAGGGACGAGGGCCCTGGTTTGTGGGATCCCTCAGAACTATGGCATGCTTTGCGTCCCATATATTTTGCAAATCATCTCATGGGCTTCAAGAGGGCAGTTATCTCTGCTGTCATGATTGTTACTTTGTTGTTTTAACTTTTAGAAGCTGCCCAGAGATTCATGGCTGAGTGACTTGCCAGAGAAATTAAATTTTTAAATAAATAAAAATAATTAAATTAAGCTTAAGCTAGTCATGTTTATAAACCCATTTTATAATTTTTTCCAGATTTTTTTTTCATGTCTCCTCAAAGCCCAGATTCATATGTTCATTTTCCTCGCATGGTGAAACAGTCTCTTGAGATAGAGGAACTTCTATTTCCATGCTACAGTAGACTTTTGAGACAGAGTAATCCTGCTTTAAAATAATAAAATTTAGAATTTCTGAATTCTGCAACTACCTTTATTTTATGAAGCAATTGTCTGCAAGTCAGCATGAAACTCTAATTCAAAAGTCCTTTCCCAGATTGGTTTTCAGGCTTTTCATAACCCAGATATAGTAGTCTGAATTAACTGGTAGTCTTAATAGCCTTTTAAAGTATGAGTGGGAGTCTTTCCCATCACATCTTTTGGAGTTTTTCTAGTATTCTTTGCCATTTATTTACTATCTTTTTTTTCCTCTAGGGGGCATTTACTTGCAGGGCTACACCATGAGTGAACAAAGCCTTGGTTCCAGAAGATCTGTGATTGAAGTAAAGCCACCTTCAGAAGAGTTTACTACTTTCTACTTATGTGCCGAAAGTGTCAATGAAAACCAAAGGTAAATCATTTCATCTTTTTTCCAACTATTTGTTTATTTTTCCCCCGCTGGTATATTTCTACTTGCCTGTTTATACTTTACTGTAGGTGCAGAAAAAATGACACAGAAGTTCAAAATGATTTGGAAACATTGCCTGGACAATTAAGAATTTTATTTTATTTATATAAGGATTGGCTCAAGGTCACTCAGCTTATGGCTAAGGCAGCACTAGAACCCACAATCTTCCAGGTTCCAGTCTGGTGCCTTGACTACTATACCAAACTGGCTCTCAAAGTATGAATACTATTACTGTATCTCTCTTACAAATACGGAGGCAAGGATAAATAATGGAAAAGCCTAATTATTTAAAAGGAAGTTCTAATTGTTTTCAAATAAAAATATGAATATTTATACTTATATGAAAATAAATGTTTGTCATTAAAGATAATTTTTGTAGTTTTCATGGGCTGTAACTCACTTCATCGAATAGAAGCATTATCCACACCTGACAGATTTTATATATTTATAAAAAATAGGTTTTAAAGATCTTTATATATAAACTTACATATCTATAAACAAACAGTAGGAGTATCCTTCATGTTGTGCAATGCAAATAAGTATCTTATGTAACATCCAATTGCAAATAATTTCAGCAAGTTACTGTATGCAATTGCACTAATTGAGTTACCATGTACCTTAATCTAACATTTAACATTCAAAAATCAAGTAGAAGCGCTAAGAGAGTGCAATCAAAACTGCTGACAAAATGTAATTTAATAGTTCCACAGCAGAATCTTTCTTCAAAGTTCTGCCTGGGTAAATGGTAACTTTGGATCAAGTCCAAGAACAAATGAAGAAATGTAAGCTCTTTGTGGGGAGAAAAAACAAAAGATGCCTTTCAAATATTAAGTAGTCTAGGATACATTCATAGAAATGCTAGGAGATCTGCAAATGATTAGATCCGTTCTTCAAAAAAAAAGATCCTACAAGGTATTAAAGATTAATAAACTGATTATGACCTAAGTTTTCCTGGAGAAATTCTTAAGCCAGGCTGGACAACCTTAGATCTAAGTGACAATGTGACTCCAAATTTCTTTTTCTCTCATGTGTACTCAGAAATGACTCAAAGACCGAAGTATGCTGTGTCCTGTTTGAGTCAGAGTCATGAAACCTAAGCCAAACTATAACAAAACCAAGCCCATTTTGTAATATTCCTCTGTTCGCTGCACCCCAAAACATTATCTTGTCCCTTTAGGGTTTCATAAAGTATCCTGTATAGAGTAGACTTGGTATCTTCCACAAGTGTTAATTTTCAGTTCCCCTGAATCAATGCTAGTAGACGTTTACTAGGGATTTTGGAGTTATTATGATAGCAAAAGCTGGCATAATAAATCTAAATATATATTACTATTTAAAAGGGATGTGTGTCTCATGATATAGATAGCTATACCCTTGAGAAGTCTTTCACACAGTCAACTGAATCCAGCTTTAGCCATATTTACTTGGCATAGACCCAATTAAAATAATTTACATATTGTGGATTTAAATGGGTTTATACTAAGCTTGACTTAATCTGGATTCAATCCATCAACTCTGATGATTTTTTTAAAAAGTATTTAGTCAAGTGAATAATCATTTAAGCAAGCTAAGGTACAGCCAGCTCTGTGAATAGCAGGAGGCTTTTTTCATCTCTTGGCTCGAATGTATTAATGCTTATGTATTTTCAAGGTAAGGCAGATATCTGTAGTAAGTAAAAATATTGCAACCTGTGCAATCTTTGCAAAGGTTAGCTACTTTCTGTAAACTGATCCAAAGAATGAGGTGTGATGGTAAAAAATGGATATGATGCATTTTGAAATTCTAGGTCAAGAATTCCCAATCTTCAGATGTGTGGACTTCAACTCCCAGAATTCCTGGCTGGGGAACCGAACTCCACACATCTTAAAGTTGCCAAGATTGTGAACCTCTGTTCTTGGCGATACAGGGTTTTTTTTAAAGGTATGTTTGATATCTCATTTACTATGTTGTAATTACGTGTTTTAATTTTCAGTTAGATAAAAGTCCATTCAATTAATGATCAGCTTTGGCTTGTCCTTTTTTCCAGGTGGATCAGTGCCTTGCGAGCTTCAGTCAGTAAATGGCTCCCTTGGAACAAGGCCACAGAAGACTTCATGCATTGATTGCTATAAGAAGTACAATGTGAAAGGAAAACTGAGACTTCTGTACAACTACTGGTACAGGCTTTTGTTATGAATTTTCAGAACATGAACGCAGCTGCTGGCATAAATTCTTGATCGTGTCCTGTATCCCATGAGTAACAAATCCTCTATTTGTTGATTTTTTTGAAGTATAATGAATTAAAGACTGTACACTTGGATGTTCCTTTATTTATTTCAGCATCTTCTCTTTCATTATTTGAGACAATCCACTGAGTGTCTGTATCATTCGTAAACAACTTGTTATGCTCTCATTTTCACTGTTAAGAACTTAATTCTCTGAGGAGGCTTGCTAGTTTCTCCTTGGAGGAGTTGTCATTTCTTTTTAGGGAGATTAAAATGAAATTTTCCTGAATAATATTGCTTATTTCCACTAACCCCTAGAGTTTTTAGTGTGTTCATGGGACAATAGTTGTTATAAATAGCAGCATGTAATTTTGTGCTCATGCAGTGCGGCTGACTTAATTATAGGTATCTCTTGTTACTTGTAACTTCTGATGTTTCTCACAGTGGTGGGATGGTATGCTCTCTTCACAGTTTCCTCCAAATTCTGATGAAATCATAAAGAATAGTTTTAATGTTTGGGGATGTATCCAAGGGTTGCTTGAGTAGAAGATAGCTCAGCTATCAGTTCTTTCTTTTAGCCCCTATCTTCTCCAGGCTGTAACATGAGATGAAAGTGGTATTTTCTGCCACTTTCTACCCCTTCTGTTTTTTAAAAATAATTTTATTTAAAAATTTAATTACATTAGTAAAAGATACTACAAACTAAAAGAGAAAAATATAAATGTGCAAGAAAGCAAATACAAAAGAAGAAAATAAAAAAGAGGTGAAAAAAAATAAAATTTCCACCTCATCACAAGCATAAACAATTTCACTATCTCTTCACCTCCTCTTACTTAACAGATATAAAGGTATTCACCCATAAGTCATCTCTTAACCGAAGGCAAATCCAATGAGTAACATCTGCTCCAATCCAGTATCAGCAAAAAGCCCCCAAAGAGTGCTAAAATAACATTAGTTCACATATATAAAATTAAACATTGCACATCTTACTTTAATTTAGCTATAAGCACATTTAAAAGGCATAAAGTGGTCCGGAGATCCTAATGTGAACAAAAGACTAAAGTTTAGCATGACATTTCTCTTTTAAAGAGAATGGTCTGACAAAAATATCTTAAATTAAGTGGAAAGACAAACACAAAGTCAGTCTCCCGTCAGATTAAAATACATAAAGTAACTGTAAGAAAAAGCTTACAAAAACCAATACATAACATTTTTCCATTCCAGATGTCAAAAGGTCCAAAGAGAACCACACCAAATAACAATATGTCCCATTGTAATAAACATTCCATATCTCAACTCATAATTATAAGCAAATCCACATTTAGAAGGCATAAGTAGTTCCAATATTCTAGTATGAACATTAAAATTTAGCATGACAAAGAAGGATAATTTCTCCTTTAAAGAGAATAAACTCACAAAAATTCTTCAGCTTAAAGGACAGATATGAAGCCAATTTAAATGTTATCGGACTAGGATTCATAAAGTAACTGTAGAGGAAAAACCATATTAACTGAAAACAAATCTAATACAGAATATTTTTCCAGTCCAGATGTCAGAAAATCCAAAAAGAACCACTCAGAATAATATGTCCCCATTTTAACCCGATTAAATTAACCAACTTTGTGTTCATTTGATATAAACCAATTTTGCTCTTTAATCCATTCAGATGATTGATGATAAAACTTTTGTGGGTCCAGCAAAGAAAATTATTCTGATTGTTCTATGGGATTATCATTATATTTCCTTAATTCTTAATTCCTCATCCATTTTTTAATGTCTAATGGCAAATTCTTGTTCAAATTCTTTTTCACATTGTTTTTAGATGGACTTTGTTGCACATCTTTTTCTGTAAAATCTTCTAGGAACAGACTGTTTTTGAGAAGACATAACACAGCTGATATTATTGATTCAAACACACAATGCAGTTCCACAAAACATTTTCTGCATGCCATTATAAATTTCTTGTCCTCTCAAAAACATTTTCTTTCTCATAAGAAAGAATTATGTAAAATTAATTTCAATATTTCAATGTTTTCTGAGATCTTAATTTATTTAAACTTTCTATAGCCCAAATCTCCTCTTCCTTTCTGCTATTTATTTTAAATTCGTAAAGCTTATAAAGATACAACTTTACTTTCTTAAACTGAAGATTAAAGGTGTAAACATTCAGTGTTTCCAGCCTTATTTTAAAGGTGCCTTTAAAGCAATTAATAGGCAATTTCCTGCTGTATATCAAAAGTTACCTGGTAAAGCATGTGGAATGAACATTTTTCAGTTGATTTGGTACAGGGTATGGGCAAACTACCCATCAGGCTTTATTAAATTTATTGAATTTGGGGACCTCCCAGTAAAGCAAGAAAGGATATCCAGGCTGCCAGAAGCAGGAGGGAATGATAAGAGAAATGTGAGCAGAGAACTGACTGATTAAACACCATATTTTCAAATTTCACTGAGCTACTCAGCTCAGTCAGAGACCTGGCATACAATGGGAAAATAGCCCAGTCTGAGCCTTTCAACTCTTACTGCAAATTGAAGTCCTGGAAAAGAGTGTCTAAGGTTGGGAGAGGAGGAACATACCCAAAGGAGCCCAAAACTGGCCATCTATCCAGCTCTTGACCACCTCAGCCATCAGTTCCTCACAGACTGTGTCTACAGAAGAATTGTGGCAGAAGATGGAAAATACTACTTTAAAACTGGAAATATGTAATCAAATTGCCTCAGCTATGACACAAAGGTGACATCATAAAGATATGCCATTTAAAAATGATTAGAAGGACATTCTCTGATTACCAGAACAGGAAAGAGTCCTTAAACTCCACTCTTAAACACAGTTGCTAGGGTGAAAAAGCTACTGATGATATAATAGCTTACCACTCAATAAAAACTTCTAGGATAGTGCTGTAACTGAATATATTTGCATATAATATGTGAGAATGTAATGTGGTTGATGGGGATTGCTGATTCCCTGAAGGGGTCTCTAATCTCTTCATCCATAACCCCACCACACATTACACCAGGCACCTGGGAAAAGCCACCTCACAGTATTGCTGCTACCCCTTACTTTTCCTTAGATAGAGCCCTCTGCCAGAAGGATTCAAACCACAACCCTCTTCTCATAAGTAACTTTACCAGAAGGGAAGACTTGTGCTAAAGTGTTCCCCCTTTTCTGAAATAAGCATTACTGATTCAACAATAATCCAGAATCTTTGTTATATAAGACAAATTCCAGAAGTAAGAGAATATTGGAAGGAAAGAAAAACAGAAAGAAAAAGGGAAGAATGGCAAAAGAGAAGAGCAATGACTTCTGAGGAGATTGATCTCAGTCTGCTCTTCAGGCAGCACACGATTTCCCATAACATAGATATAGAAAAATAACAAAAAAACCATTGTGGAGCATTGCTCCACAAAATACAGTAAAACTGAATCTATTCTGCATATATCCAATACTGTTCTTAATCTCTTGTACATAATTCTGTTATCTCTAATCCAGATTTCTATGGGTTAAGACTTCTTTTCTGATGTGGTTTTCAGCCATCCCTGGGCTTGAGATCTCATAGGAATAAAGACAAAAGACAGATGTACAGGGCAGATCCCTCTCCATTTAAAAGCACACCCAAAAGAGGAAAAATCCCATTCTTTACTGGCTTCTCAAGCACCTGATTTTGCATGCTTTCAGTGTTCATGTAGCCAAGCAATCTTTTAACTCTTCTGGTATCTAAATATCCAGGAATGGATTTCACTATACTATATATGTAATTGTTCATCCTTCCTCTCTAGTTAACAAAAGGTATGATAAGAGAAAAAAATGTATTCCTTTGCTCATTCCCTTTTACTCCCCTGTACTTTTATTTTATTGAAGAAGGTAAAACTGTTTTAAAACAACAATAAGGCTAAGTTATTCCAAGACCTAAATTATCATTTCTGGTGGCTTTTTCAATAATTATCCAGTTGTTTTAAATGAGACTTCAACATTACATCTATATCACCAATTGCTCTACTGATATAATACCCATTCAGAAAATTGCATGAAATGTTTCACCGAATAAAGAAAATGAACTGGTTTCTAGAAAGTAAAATGCAGGCAGAATATGTTTAATATATACATAGAGTGACAATATTAAATGAGTTGAACATTATGTAGATGTTATTTAAGACATAACATTTAGAAATTAAATATTTAAAAATAAATATTTTATTTATTTAAAAATTTTCTGGTCACATGCAGTGTTAATGCAAGTTTTAGATCACTTGTTGCTTCTTGTAAATTCTTACTCCTAATTTGGCTAATGGCTTGAAGTTTCATACTGTTGCATCAGCTGGTTCAAGCTACTGCCAAGCTCCTGTTGATGTTACTACAGAAATTTAAAAATGCATTACATGAGTGTGAAGATACATTATGCAAAAAATAAATACTGAAAATTTCAGTTTCATGCTTTAAAAATGAAATTAATAATTGTATGAGCTGTGGGATGATTGCACATAGCAGATCTATTTCACTGAAAAATTCCTGAAGATACATAGCAAAAGTTGAACCATTCAAACTGGTTGAAAATATCTAAATGGGTAAAAGTTTTATCCCGTCCTTTACTCTTGTCAACTTAATATTTTAATATTAAACAAATAGCTTATGATATCAAACAAAATATTATTTATCTTTATTTTTAAATGTCATTAGTTATATTTTTCTAACTCTATCAGAGGAAGGAAGGAAGGAAGGAAGGAAGGAAGGAAGGAAGGAAGGAAGGAAGGAAGGAAGGAAGGAAGGAAGGAAGGAAGAGCATGGAGGTCAATACTGTTAGAAGATGCTCTTTAGAAATGTAATTTGAGAAAGTGCCTCAGGTGTGACCCTCTCTAGTTTTTATGAAGATAAAAGGAGAGACAGGGGGAAACACATTCAGACTTTCAACATTCTGTTACTATACCCTTATGATAAAGTGACATTAGCTTGTGTGTCTTTGGCTTTCAAATTTGGTTTACTTGGCGGCTGGGAGATCTCTATCTGTCCTTACCACCCTCTTAACATTTCTTCTCATATTTCTTTTTCATGGGAATAATTTATACTTTCAGGATCTCATTTTTCAGGATCTCTCAGCTATATTCAACTTGAATACCTTCATGATTTTGAGCACATCCTTTGCTTAAAAATATCAGATGCTGCCCCCCCATTTCCAATCTCTGCTCTACCTAATTAAAATCTGTATTCCTGAAGTCCAAAGGCCATGACTGACTTCTCAGCATTTCCTCGCCTAATTATCTTGAACTTTGGTGAGATAAGCTTGCTTTCCTTCATGGTGTCTGACAACTTTAGTCCATCAATCAATTCCTCTCAGATGGTCAGGATTAGGTCAAGGCTTCATGACCTCTTGTTCTACCTTCTGATAAATTAAACTGTCACCAAGAGAGATCAGATGTCTGTTAGATCTAATCCTTTTAGCTGAGTTAATTTTCCAGCAGATCACAGGGTAGTTGAAATTTTCCATTACCATTATAGCCTCCTTACTTAAAATCATGGAGAGTAGGAAGGCACACTTCACATCCTTTGCTTAAAAATATTGCTTACAGTAAATTCTCCCAATGCTACTATTTTGTTTATACTCATTTTCATCTTCCACAAATGCTTTGAACTTCTATATTCTGAAATATTAAATACTTAATGGGAAAATGCATATTAAGATTAGAAAGCCAAAGGACTTTCTTTGTTCTGAGCCTATTTTTTTTTTGAATGAATAATATCTGAGTTTTACATTCCAGCTATAATTCTTATTCCACCATGTTTCAATGATACCTAATTTAAATTTCCTAGTGAGATTTTCATTTTCTCCTGTCATTGCCTGGAGATTGGGGATAATAATGCTTGCTGGCCTCTCTACTGCTGTGTTGAGGATTTGATTACCCTCCCATCCTCTTGTCTTGTCCATATCTTTAACGTCCAGCACTTTTCTATTTGTGTCTATAGACCTCTGCCCCTCTTCCTTCTGCTTTAACTTACAATAATTCTGATTTAGATTTCAAAGGATTTTTTTGTAAGTATGCATTTCACTTACATTCTAGGGTGAAGCCATGCTTGCCTAGGAAATCCTTTTATCAGTATTGTGTATCATTGTCCAATTTAATGTTACAAAAACTTGCCTAACAGTAAGAGCAACAATATGACTGGTTTGATACCGATACGAATTATTGAGAGAGGTCATGGGCTCCCCTTTACTGGATGTATTCTAGCACCTAAATGCCCGTCATTCAGCCGTATGATTTTATATTCTAGGTATGAAGAATCTGTGGCCTTCAGTTGTTGGAACTATAATTCCACCTTCTATAAGGTGATGGCAATAAATCTGGTTATTCATCTGTTTCCTTTTTCATTCCACTTGTTTTGGAGTCAATAGCAAATCACAATGAAATTCTTTAGATGTAATGATAGTTGCCAGTATAACAAAATTGCTCATGGAGTGTAAATGAATCTTTTAAGTAATGGGATATTTATTGGAAGGTTTTCCTACTGTTCCATTAACTATTTACCTTTGAAACTGAATCCTTTTAGTATCTGCTCTCTGGATGCAAAGTTTTAATTGTCTTTGTCTGCCAGATTACAAAGACAATTAGCTAAGTATCAGAAAACTCTTACTCATTCTGGTATTAATTGAATGGAACATCATCAAAAAGCAGAAGAGAAATAAAATATCTCTGTGTAGGAAATCATGAAAAAGCATTGTGGGGTAATTTTATTATACTAGCAAGCCATGTAGAATAAATAGTTTATTTGACTACCAAAATTATAATCTTTCCATAGATTTGGTATTTTGGCATTCTGATAATTAGTAGGTTTTGTGATCAAGATAAAGACCAGAACTCTGAATCAGGTATACTGCTATGTTCATGTATCAGCCTGAGGCATGATTTAATGAATAAGCCAAAGACAAGTCTTGCAGATAACCAAAGGAAACTTGGTTTACCGGGTTAATTCCTAGTTTTTTTTCTGTTTTTTTTTCTTTTTTTTATTGGGCAAAGTCCTAGGAGTGTCCAGCAAAAGGGAACCCAAATAAGTCAACCTGACAGCCACAGTTATGCAATTGAGGTTCTGCCTCTTTTACCTGCATCATCATACATGGTTGTGCCCACCCACCTTATTTGACATCCTGAGGACATCCTTGTAAGGCACAAAAGGAGGCTATCACACTGCAGTCATAAATGCAGACAGGTTGCAAAGCCCCTGAATTTTGATCACATGGTTCTGGGGGTATTACAACAGCAGGATCTTGAGGACTGGTCACAACTAAAATTTGTTAAGCACTGTCATATGAATGAATCATTATTAAGCAAAGACTACTTAATAATAACGTCTGCCAGATTGCAAAGACAATTAGCTAGTATCAGAAAACTCTTACTCATTCTAGTATTAATAGAATAGAACGTCATCAAAAAGCTGAAGAGAAATATAATATCTCTGTAAAGGAAATCATGAAAAAGCATTGTAGGGTAATTTGATTATATTAGCAGGTCAAGTAGAATAAATAGTTTATTCAGCTATGTTCTCCTATTCTTTTGTCACTCTAAACCAAAATTGACTCCAATTGATGTATAGCCATAAAACAATCCATGGTTTATTTTCCAATCCCTGCGTATCATACAAAATCTCTCAAAAAATAAATAATAGTTTAGGAAGATGCATTACCCCTGCCATAATACTGAAAGCTTGGAAATAGGAAATATTATGGCTTGAATTCAGAGGATTAGGCTCCAAGTGAATGTGTCTCCAAATCAGATTTATTCAGAATGTCCTTCATTGCTGAAAGTTTTGTCCTTTGTTTGTTCTTCCTGGAGCTCTTAATATCTGTTCCTTAACTATTGAAAAGAGTCCCCTAATTTTCTGAAGCAGATTTTCAGTGATATGTAGGACAGACCAACATTATGGATATTTTTATATAACATTGTTTATTTTAACTTTGAAAAGCTTCCCAGAGTTGTTTGGAGTTGGTATAACAATTCAGTAAATAAATATTTATCTTACATAGTGCTCCCACAAATGATGAGAGCCCTTTGTATCCTCAGTAAGTCTATGGTTTGAAGCACAAAAAGCTAGAAATGTCTGCAGACTTTAACTGTCCAAATTATTATTTCTTTATTGAAATGATTTTTAATAAAATAAAAATCATAAAAGAAAATAGAGATAATAAAGAAAAATAGTACATAGTGAACAACAATAAAATAAGGAAAAAGAAATATTAGAAAGAGGTAGTTTTTGATCTTCCTGATAGCAATTATAGATACATTTATATTTTGCATTCTCTCTCCCCCTCTCCCATCTCTCTCAATAAGGTTACATCATCATGTTCTTTCCATAGCCTACCCCTTCTAATCTTCAACTCATAAATCACAACTTCGCTTTTTCTTTCTTCAGTAAAAGGTCCATAAGAGGTTTCCTATCACTGATAATGGAGCTATTGATCCTTCTCTAATCAAACAAGTTAATTTTGCCATCTCTGCTAACTCTGTTGTCTTTACCAACCATTTGTCCATTATGAATATTTCAGAGTCTTTCCCTTTTACACATATAATAGTGTAAAAGCAGTAATCATATGTAAAAATAATCTTCCATGGCTCTTTGCTAATTGGCTGCCCATTAAACACAGCAAGAAAAGTTCTGCTTTGAGTTGAATGTTGATCTTTGTATCTTTATATTTAAACTCAGAAATTTCTGGGCTTTTTACAAGTTCAACTACCCAAACTAATCTCAACTTCAAGTTATTTAAAGCCTTCTATTTGAGGTCTGATACAAAATATTAAATTTAGCTTATGATTGTAATAGATAAATGAACTCTTTAACTACCAGTAGTAGGTAAAGAAAGATCATGAATAGTCTCTTTTTCCAAAACATTGTACGTGTTTGTTGTTCTTTGGACAGACACTTAGCTCCTTCTCTTTTAGCCTGCATCTCAATCAAGTCTCTACCACAAATTGCTCTACATAAGTATGGTTGTACTCAATCTATATCACATCCTCTTAGGCAGGGGTAGGCAATTTTTCCAAGGGGCCACATGAGAAACTAGGACTGTGGAGAGGCGAATCAATAGGACTGTGAAGGTGCACAGGCATATGTAAATTGGAAAAAAAAATAGCAGTCATCTTCAGAATAAAAGTAATCCCCACAGGCTGGACAAAGGCATCCAAAAGGCTGGATGTGGTTGGGAGGGAGGTTCTAAAATCTCCAAGTCTCCTCTTAAAATCTTAATTCTCTGGTGATTAGTCAGGTCTTCATGCCATCTGATTTTAGGAGATTCCAGTATTCCATTTATAGAAGACATCCTAACCAGCCTCCATTAAAAAGATGTAATCATCAGGACCAGCAGCTGCCTGTGCCAGTTTAGTTGCAAACTTTATTTTTAAACCTTTTCATGCCCTATATGTGTGTGTTTCATCATATTATATGATTATTGTTCCATGTAACCAAACCTGAATCTGCATTTTTTACAGGTTGAAAGCCTTGAGACTGAACTTGTTATAAACAAACAAAAAAAATTATTTGGAGTATAAGACAATATCGTGGAAAGATAATATTATGTGAATAGTGAGAGTTCAGATGTCAGATTTATGTTCTCATGAGGTCAGAATAGATCCAGCAAGTTTAAAACAATAAATCTTCACCCTCCCCATAAGGAGAATGTACAGAATAACTCAATGAAAAATATTCTATACAACTGGGACCTGCATACTTTATTTAGAGAAGCATAGCTGCTGAAACCTGACAGATTAAGTGTTGTCTCCATGTTTCTGCCTTGAGATGACCTTGGGTTAATGTTGACACTGCGTAATATGAACACATCAATTACCCATAGCAGAAGGAAAAGTCTACTGAAATCAGCCACTTGTAAAAGGCAGTGGCAAAGGCAAAAGGAGGGAGGAGGGTTGAGAGAGAAGACAGAGACAGAATGTGTTCACCAGAATAGAAATATCCACTGTCATTCACATCACTAAATCATGTCCTTTTCTATGCAACACCATTTAGTTGATTTGCCAGCAGTGACTCATTGGAAGGAGGTCAGAAATTCACAGATTATTTGTCGCATTATATCATTCCCTTGAAGTCCTGTTCCAAACAAAACCTTGGTATTTGTGGCATTGTTTCAGAATCCAACCTTTCAATCACAAACAATAAGACCCTTTCAATCCCAAACTATAAGCAGAGCTGTGAATAGAGGAACTGACAGAGGACATTTCATCGTTAGCTGATGTAATATTATGCACTTCACTTGACTTCCAGTTCCAGATACTCTATTCTGTAATTGTTCATTTTGAGTAAGAAGTAATTTGAGGGAAGGGGAAAAAACCAATTTAAATGAAATGAAATTAGCCTGTTTGGTCTAATGGTTAAGGCACCAGGCTAGAAAACGTGAGACCGCAAGTTCTAGTTTTACCTTAGCCATGAGAGCAAGCTGGCTGACTGAACCAATCACTCTCTCTCAGCCCAACCAACGTCACAAGGTTGTTGTTGTGGCAGAAATAGGAGCAGGAAGGTGTGTTGGGTATGTTTTTTGCCTTGATTTGTAAAAATAATAAAAAGGTGGAACATCAATAGCATAAATAAATACAAAATAGATTAAAATGAAAATGGATAGGTATGCTAAGATGTTGGTTTTTTAAAATGGTGGATACTTCATGCAAATCTATCCCCCAAAAATTCAAAAGTAAGAGCCTGTACAAAATATAGAATGGCCCCACTAACTGTCTTGTAAATGACTAATTTGATACTAGCCGTGCCCATGATGAAAACCATTTTGTACAGATAAGATACAAGCTATCTACTTGTAAGTGATCATTTTATGAGAAATACTAAACATTCAAAATATGCCACAAGCCCTATTGTTTTAAATATTTATTACAACATGTGTGTTTAAAGACTTTCTCCCTTATCAGTGCACCAAAGGGCTAAGGCTGAGAACCCATGTGATCCTGGAAATGGATGCATCAGCTTTAATGAGCCACAGGCAATGCTGCCTTTATGTTTTTATACTTCTCAAAACATATCTTCCAAACTGAATCTGAAGCATTGCATAGCTGAGTTAGTTTTTTTGTTTGTTTCATAAATGGCCAGCAAGGACATACTGTTTAAAATTGGGGTCAGGTAAACACATCAGAAAAAAAATATCAGAAATGAAGAGGTGATAAGCCGCCTGGGAAAGCCAAGGGAAATCATCAAAACCATAAAAAAGTGAAAGTTAGAATATTTTGGATAGAAAAATACAGTATACTTCCCTTAATCCTCCAAGGAAATATTGAAGGCAAATGAGATCCAGGCAGAAGAAGAAGATCATGGCTTCAAAAGTTAGGGGACTGGTTTGGACAAAACTCAACAGCAATTTTTCATGCAACTGTTGATAAAAATAGGATCACCAACATGATCGTCAACATCTGAGGATGTATATGGAGGAGGAGGAGGAGGAGGAGGAAGAGGAGGAGGAGGAG
>JANHFL010003615.1:78814-95215 GCA_032468155.1 Oxyrhabdium leporinum | reverse complement strand
AAGAAGAAGAAGAAGAAGAAGAAGAAGAAGAAGAAGAAGAAGAAGAAGAAGAAGAAGAAGAAGAAGAAACAAACAACAACAACAACAACAACAACAACAACAACAACAACAACAACAACAACAACAACAACAACAACAGGAGCCATAAACCTTTCTTTCCGACATATATATATTCTGATCCCTAAAAACTGGCTTGCAAACTCTATACTTGTTATTTGCATCATGGAAAATTCCTTATTGAACTGAAGCTACCAGAAGCTTTTTATTCATGCAAATGACAGATAACTTCTTCAGAGGGAACCTTTTGAAGCAATATAGCCTCTCTGCATGATTTTAAACTTTAGAAGATCAAGGTTTTAAATTATACAAGGAAGCCTTCATGGCTAGAGAAAACTCCTCACTGCAGAAACTATCCTCAGCAAAAAGCCACATTGAAATAATAATAATAACAACAACAGGATTAAACAAAGTCAGAATATTCGTAGACAAGAAAGTTGTACAGAATATACAAAAACCAGGTTAGTACTTGTAATAAACCAATTTTATTTTATTTTATTTTATTTATTTGCATCCCACCTTTATTATTTTTACAAATAAACCAAGATGGCAAATACATCTAAGACACCTTCCCCACAACAATAATCCTGTGAGGTAGGTTGGACTGAGAGTGCTTCCTCTGTTTTGTTTTTTAAAATTGTTTAAAATACAATACCCCCTGCTTAGGAAGGTGTTTTTTTTAAGAGAATACTATAAGACATCACATTTATTAATTTAATATGTTTAAATTTCCTCTACAATATTTACCCATTTTTTAAAAAGTCATTATTTCCCCCACTGAGGGATTCTGGGCAGGGTACAAGTAAAAAAAAAATCAAATATAAAAACAGTCTAGGAAATTCACCATTTAAAAAGGAAAGGTTGGATTAAAAAATAATATTCAAAGTTAACTGAGAGGTGAGGGAGGGTTTTCAGATTGCCAACCAGCCTCACAGCTGCATGCTCCTCTGTGAGCCCTAAGCAAGGTCACAGAGCCATGTTTTTACACCTTTCTGCAAGCCCAGCAGAGTCAGGGCCTACCTTAAGCTGGTTTTGCCACAGGAGGATTCAAACTAAGTCATAATTAAATACCTTTGCAATGAAGAGGACCTAACATAGCAATTATTACTAATTTTTACCATTTTTATTTCTTATGTATAACATACCAGTACTTCATAATAAACACCAATAGTAAGATAGATAGCATATAAATTTAATAAATACATAAATAACAGCATACTACATCATTAAAAGAAAATAGGAGAGCTGGACAGCAATAAACTGTGGGGGAAAATAGTAGGTAACACATTAAAGTTTCCTTCTACACTTTTGACACATTTTCCCAAGGCCAAGCAGTAGCGAAAGAGAATAAACTTTATTGTTAATTGACAGATGAATTATACATGAATTACATACATTGTACATGGAGTCTTGTTTAGCGACTGTCTCAGACAGCAACTGCTTGCAATTACGATCAGTGGTGAAATCTAATTTTTTTAACCACCGGTTCTATGGGTTCTGTGGCTTGGTGGGGAGTCATGTGACTGAGTGGGCGTGGCCAACTCAATGTCACTCAAGGCAAGGTAGGCGGTGGCACCTTGCTGTGAGTGACGTCAAGTTGTCCACGCCCATCCAGTTACATAGCCAATGCTGTAGAGACGGTGATGCTGACTGCCTGCTGAATGCAGGAAAGAGGTTAGTTGGGGAAAAAAAAGGAGTGCAACAGCTTTTTGCCGGTGTGAAGGTCCTACAGCCGCCGCCTCCTGCCAGCTGAAACGGAGCCAGGAGTGGCGGCAGGAGGCTTCTCGCACTGGCAAATAGGTGGCGACTGCAAGATTCTCGCGCCACTTTTTGCTGGCATGAAAGGCCTGCAGCCACTGCCTCTTTGCCGGCCAGAATGGAGGCAGGAGTGGCAGCTGGAAGCTTCTCATGCCGGCAAAGAGGTGGTGACTGGAGGCTTCTGGAACCTCCTTTTGCCAGCATGAAAGGCCTGCAGCCGCCGCCTCTTGCTGGGAGCAGCGGCTGGAGGTTTCTCACGGCGACAAAGAGGTGGCGGCTGGAGGCTTCTGGCACCGCTTTTTGCCGGTGTGAAGGGCCTGCAGCCGCTGCTTCTTTGCCGGCCAGGACCAAGCTGTGAGCCGCCGCAGCCTGTCCCTTTATGATTCTCCCCCCTCCCGTGGCAGCAGCGGCAGCCAGAGGCAGGCAAGCTCCGGGGACAGGCTGTGGCAGCTGCCTTCCGAGCAGGCAGGGTCAACCTTGGTGGTGACCTGGCCCCTTCTTAGGTGCCACGGAGCTCACCTTTGGGCTCAGCAGGGTGGACCGCTGCTCTGCAAAGGAGAGGCCAGCGCGAGGGAACTACAAAGAGCAGGGGGAAAGGAAAAGCCCCCTTCCCTCGTGTCAGCCGCTCCGTTGCCTATTTCGCCATTACAGCCCCACGCCACGGAACTGGGGCGAGCAGCAAGGGGGCAGGTGGGGTGAGCAGGGGGCAGGGCGAGTGGTTTGTGGGAGGGCAGAGGCGGGGACAGCCAGAGGTGTTATTTGCCAGTTCTCCGAACCAATCAAAATTTCCCCTACTGGTTCGCCCGAACCGGTGCAAACTGGCTAGATTTCACCTCTGGTTATGATGCTGATGAAAAAATAACTTTGCAATCAGTGTCCACATTTATGCAGTTCAGTGTATCTCTCAGTGACATGTTTGCAATTGCAGTCAACACAAGTTGTCCTGTGCCTGACCCATTTTTTCTCCCCCATCCCCAGCGGAGAGATTGCTTAAACAAGTTACAGTATCTATTTCTGAGTTGCTTTTCCCAGTGCAGCACTGCCTATAAAAAGAGCTAATTGCAAGTTAACAAGTTCAGCTCTGTGACCTTTATTAGTTGATTGGAATACTCTGCTGACTGACAAGCTGCTGCTTGCAATTGACCAGATCCTAATCAGTTTCACGTTAAAGGCTTTTGTTTGCTTCCTAAGTAGCTGAGGGCTCAAGAGCTGCCAGCTGCTAAGTAAACAGCCAGCTCTAGCACATCACTTTTGGTGTATTCCCCACTATGTACCGGCTTACTCTCTTGTAATCTCATCTGCTCTGAGGAATATAAATACAAATGCTAATTCCCTTCTTGCTAATTGTCCCAGCACAGAGGTGAGCGTTCCAAAGGATGAGAAGTGGGGAAAAGGGGCTATAGAATTTGTCCTCTTAACCTGCTTCCTTGTGAATCAAGTTGTGGAAAGCTTCCCTGCCATTTGGACTCACCTGCTGTTTTGGGTCATAGTCTTTTGAAGCTGCAAAGTAAAGGAAAGCTGAAGAGCCTTTTTGGCTTACTGGTTAAAGTCCTAATCTATAAACTAGGAGATTGTGAGTTCTAGTTCTAGCTTAGGCATGAAAGCTGGCTGAGTGATCTCAGTCACTCTCTCTTAGCTCAGCCCATCTCAGGGGTGTCAAACCTGCAGCGTCACGATGGTGTCACGTGATGTATTGGGACTTTATTCCCCTTTGCTAAACTGGGCGTGGGCGTGGCCAGAGCATGACACATCTGGTCTGTGGGCCGCAAGTTTGTCAGCCCTGCTTTGGGGAAAATAGGTTGAGAAAGGAGTACTATGTATATTCAGTTATTTGAGTTACATATAAAATAATGGTGGGATAAAGTATTAGAGCAGGCCTGTCAAACTGGCAGCTGGTAGGCCAGATACGACACATATAGGCCACACCCACCCCAGCTCTGCAAAGGCAAAAAAGTCATGATACATCACATTCTGGCCCGTGATGCAATCGAGTTTGACACCCGTATATTAGATCATAAGTAAATCATAATCAAAGTCATGGTTACATGATTTTTCATTTAGTGATCACTTCCTGGTCCTGGTGTCAATTATGGTTGCTAAACAAGAACTGCATGCATTGCTAAATAAGGATTATTCCTTAAACTATAAGACAGGTGGAAACCATGCTATTCTCCTAAGGCTGCAAAAATAGCAAGATAGTGGTCAGAACAGCATGATTGAAGCCATGTCCCCTTTCCATAGGAATGCAAAGGAAGTAGAACTTTGATCATCCTGCTGTGACTACTATCTTGCTTTTTTTGAAACCCTTCCCCACAGGCACTGCTGGATACAGTCTAACTTGCATTGAGTTATTGCTATTAGTTTACTCTTGTGATAGTCCTAAACAGCATGACTTAAGTAAAGACTTCTTAATTCAACCTATTTTGGGGGAGAAAAAAACATGCCAGGAGTTGTAAACATCTGGGAATTCTGATCTTTGGCAATTCCAAAATGACACCTAAATTTGAGAGTTGATAACAATGCCCCATATTTAGCTGGCTTTCTTCCTTTGACATCAATCTGAGGCATTTTAAGTTAAAATGAACGGCAAGGTCAGGATTTAGCAGATTGTTTTGCCTCTTGCAAAAAAAGAAAAAAATGTGAAGCGCAAATCTCTAATGCAGTCATTTGTTGTTAAGCAGCTGAAATAGGTCATAGCGCCTAGAGCAGTCAGTAAACTTTTAAAGCTGCATTAGCTTTTACATGAGCCACATTACATGCTGGGGTAGACAAAAAGCTTTTACGCACGTTTCCACTACGTACATCCAAGATAGTGAAGTTATACTGTAGATTCAAAGTACAATACAAAAATATTTTAAATTGTAAACATTAAAAGGAAATGTTAATGATACTATTTAAAAATATGTAACAAAGTTTTGAAAAATGCCTCTATTTGTATTTTTTTTGTTTAGACAGTTGAGCAAGTTGTGTCAATATAGGTTAATGCAGTTTTTCTCAAACTTGAACCTAAACTCTCAGAGCTCAGTGACAAATTGAGAAGTAAAAAGATGATATATAAGAAATGGAAAGAGGAGCTTATAAGTACATGGTTGTGGCCAGTGTCTAGTGTTTGACTGATTAGAGAATTCTGGGAGTTGAAGCCTATCCATTTTAAAGTTGCCATGGTTGAGAACCAATGCATTAGTGTTTTTAGTATTCGTGGTTTTGCAATACAACAAGCAAAGACTTTAATTGGTACAATAATAATTCTGATTGAATGCTGATAGGAAAATAATTCCACCATTTCCAGATGACATTATCCCATTTGTTTTTTAAATGAAGGGGAAGAGTAGCAATGTAGGAAAAGATCTTGAATTACTCTGATTCAAAATAACTCCTCCATATTTGTTTTTTTTTAAACATCTGGTTTGGCCTAAAAACACTTATCTTCCTGAGTTAATAAACATTGGATTACTAATATAAAAGTAAATCAGCAATTACTGAATACCCTAATTATGTTATACCCTAGACCAGGGATGCCAAACTGGTGGCCCATGGGCTCGATGAGTCATGTGCAGGCCACGCCCACCCCAGCTCCTCAAAGAGAAAAACCATTGTGATATGTCACGTGACGGCAATGTGACATGGCAAGTCTGACACCCGTGCCCTAGACTATACAGTGCAGTAAGTTATGTATTTTTACCTACAGTATCACATTGTTTTAACAACTACTTTCTCCTCTTGGTTTGTTTAAATCAATTTCCAAATTGTTTTCCAAAATTTTCTTTCTTCTGTAATTTAGAAAGAAAGCAAAACATGACATGTTCTGCTGTCATATATTTTTTAGGACTGAGAATCTTGAATTTAGTAGAAATACTGAAAAATACTGAATTTCTTTTTTATAACCATGAGAACATCTTCAACAATAGTAACTATATTGTAGGGATGTTGTGTGCACAAATGCTGCTTAGCAACTACTTGTAGCTGAGAATATCTGTCCTGCTCTATTAACAAAATAAAGCTTTTTAAAACATCAGCAACTGTAATTATACAGAGCATCATGAAAAGAACTAACCTTCATATGACTGATATTTTTGTATGCTACCATTCTAATTAAGAGTGAGCAGAATTCCTCTTTTATTTGGACTACAATCAATAGTTAATCTCGTTTCTCTCCATGAGTTTTATATAGGAGTTTCTAGTGTGCTGAGGCAGGATGAGACTTAATCTCCTACAGACGCGATTCAATATATCTGATTAGACTGATTGCACTAAACTGTTAGAAAAAGCTGATGTGGAGAGATGACCTATATTTTAAGGAGTGTTTGTATCTGTGAGTGCTTTCTACTTGAAATTTCTCATTAAGCACCATCAGTACATAAATCTCAGCTCATATTTTACAATCAAGAAGAAAGCAATGCGATATTTGTTTTTTAATATTATTTTGCTGTTGACAAATTATTTTTTGGCTATATAAGAGCTTTCTTTTAAAATACAGGATTTGTTTTTCTGAATTCCTTGTATTCATCAAGTAATCAATAACCACATTCTAATGGTTTCTAACATTTCTATAAGGTTCTGTCTCTTTAGCATCTTTTGAGAATCAAATAGATTAAAATATGTAAATTAAGAGCTGGCCCCTTTAACTGTTCTCAAGTTGAATATTGATATAAAATTTCAGGGGTGTCAACACAGTACTACTTTGATAACAAATATATGGATTATTTACAAATAATATAATGGTTAAGACACCAGCATAGAAACCAGGAGCCGAGTTCTAGTCCTAGCTGGCTGTGTGACTTTGGACCAGTCATTCTTTCTCAGTCCAATATTCAACTTACACGGTTGTTATTGTGAGGGAAATAGGAGGAAGAAAGAGTATTGTGCATGTTTGCCACCTTGGGTTTTTATAAAAATAATAATAAATAAAATGAATAAATAACAAATAAAATGCACATTAATATTTCCATAGCTCTAATTTTTATTTTTCATCTTCAACCCAAAATATTACCAGAGTGGCACTAGCCATCTGTCAGGTAAAAGCCCATGTTTCAGGACAGCTTTAATAAAATATATATTCTCAAAATTCATTGAGAGTCAAGAATCAGGAGTCAAGAATTCTTAAAATAGAAAGGATTCTATGAACTACAAGAGATGACCAGCTGCAAATTCATAGTACTATGTATGATGACTTAGTTTTAATAAATGGGAAACTTTGTCTCTTAATGTTTCACTGTTTTCTGTTGTTTCAACTGGTCCCAATAAAGGGATGTATCCATTATGTATTTTAATTTATTTTATTATTTTTTAAGGAATACCAAGGCTAATTCTTTTCCCATTTCTTTCTTTCTAAATTAAATATTGTGGCTCTAGTCTAGGTTTTTCTTCAAGTGTATTGATAAGTTTAGACAATGTAATGTTTTGCTGCAGTGTTTTGTTGTTGCTCAGTCACTAAGTCATGTCCAACTCTTTGCTACCCCTTGGTGCTACAATTAAAGTAAGTGAATCCTTTGGGTGCATTCTGATTAACATATTAACATACGGGTCTGCCAGTTGGCCTGAGCACCAAATGGGGGAGTTCCACACCGGAGGTGGCTGCTAGATTGATGACAGCCTCCAATTCCCCTTCCCCACACTCTGCTCTCAATCCATCCATCATTTTGGTTAACATATTGATGTATTTGTTGTTATTGTGTTCCTTTGTCCTCGTTTATTTTATTGTTGTATTATTGTACTTCTTTGTATTCCTTTCATTTTTCTTCCTCTTTATTATTGTAAACTGCCTAGAGTAGCCCCACGATGCTATAGGCAGCAAATTTAATAAATAAATAATTTAGCTTAGCTTAGTAATACAAGAGATGTTTGAGCCCTTTGCCTACACATGTTGCCCCATCCGGTCTAACTGTTCTAATTTCTAATATTTTCAGGTTCCAGGCAAAGACAGTGCAAACGTCCAAGTGAAGGAAAAAGCACAAAACCCAGTTAGGAGAATATAGGCCCACTGGCCATATACTATGTTACAGTAATAAAATACTACGAACAACCATCTAAACTATAAGTCGACAGCAAGGGATTATTTTTAAAATCATGATGTGCCCCCATAACCCTCAATTTTTTTTTTGCTATAACTGTTTATAGAACGTAAGAGAGATGATTACATATAGGAAGTTGTGATTATTTGATACATTAACTATGCTTTCCTTGATGTAATTGGCTAAATCATTAAATTTTGAGGGGGAAAATGCTAAAATGTTAAGACAGCCAAGTGCAACAATGGATATAAACAGTAAATCCTGCAGTCATAGAACTAAGGGTTGCATTTCAGAATTAAAAGACAGCTACCACAGAGCAATCATAATGAACAGTAGTTATTCAATTCAATACACACATTTCTGAATTAAAATTTAAAAGGCAATTCACAGGTTAATGAGACTTAATTGTGATTAACTTCTTTACTTGTGTAAATTGTTGTGAATTACAGTGAACGTTATTGTGAAAGACAGAAAAGAGCAAGGGAAATTATAAAAAGTAGAAAGGTGGCATGGCTTTTTAAATGGCCAGAGATAATAAACTTGAAATATATTATATGAATCCTATTCTCTGCTTACATTTAAAAGAAGACCATGTAGATCCAGAATAGCTAGCAATGAATCCAATCCCAATCCATTTCTCTGCAGCAAAGGATGAAAAAGGAAATTAGGTGATTCCAGTGACTTGCAGGTTCTCTCTTGTCTTTCATGTCACTTAGCAGAATCAGAAAGCAACAAAACAGGCAGAGCCCAGTTTAAGCTGACACTATGCTGAAACATTTGTTATCTTTAGCTCTTTATTTTCCTCAGCACCAACTCACATTTAAGATGTGGAGTGAGGTGGCATAGCAACTAAACCTAATTAGTAAGTTAGTTAATTCTGACACAAATACAGAAAGAGAGAATGTTTTCATGAGACCTGACACACACACTCTATCAATGAGAATCCAGGAAATTGACCATATATTCTGATCAGGAAAACAATGACTAACTAGATTTCAAGTAATACTGCCACAATTACCTTCCCCCAGTCACAGCTTTACTGGAAAGACTTTCGTTCAGACTGATACCAAATGATATTTAACCTCTTCTTGCAAGTATAATGTAAAATATCACTTTAAAAATTCAGAGTCACTAATGCATCAAAGCTAACTTAGAATTGCTTTGATCACTGCACATTTTCTGATCCACCCCCAAATGATTAAAATGGAACTCAGATGTCAGGGTTTTGACTACTCCTGTATATAAATAGTCAGCTACTATTAAATGACAATGAGCTTAACTCTATCTGGGCACAGTTGAGAGTTTCCTGCTGCTCTGTTGTTTACAGAAGTCTATAGAACTCAAGCCCAGTTTCCCAACTGGTATCATCCATGGCACACTCTTAAATAAGAAACTATTATGCCATTGGGAGGATGCATTCAGACAACTGGAGCTGTTATAAAAAGCAGAGAAAGTTGAATTATCTCTTTATTTCCATTTTTGTAGCCATTCTATTGTGTCCATTTCCTCTTCCAGAGCATTTCTAAAACTTAAATCTCGGCTGCTTCCTCTTAACGGGCCTTTAGAAATAGCACTTAGCACAGATGTAGATGTTCTTTTACTTTAATGTGCTTAAGAACTGTTTCATAATTTTTGACAGGAAAAGAATCATAATATATTTTAATATTTCAAACAATATTACATTTGATGTTCTTAGGGAATTCAATTTTCTACCATTGAGGCAGAGCAGAAAGATGTATGGAAAACAAGCAAAAGAAATCCCATTGATGATATTTAAATGCCTTCTCAAATCCTGCTCTCATGCATTTCATTATCAGCATCTTTAAGAAGGCTTGCTCTCCTATCCCAATTAACATTGAAACCACTCTAAGATCTTAAATTTTTCTGTGACTAAGAATACATAGGGATGTTGATTTAATCATAAGCTGCTTGATATGAATAAGTTCATTATGCTCAAACAAAATACAAATGAAAGCTGCTAAAATGTTAAGTAACAGAGTTCATCATTCAAAATAATATATGTGCTGTTATTTTTATACCATTTCCTTGTTCTGAACTATGAAATTGTGTCAGAAAGTTTTCTTAAACCTGTAATTCAGGGAGGCAAGCAATTTACTTTGCCCTTTAAAGCAGGGATGTCAAACTCACATCGTCATGTTGTCGTCATGTGACATATGGTGACTTTTTCCCCCTTTGCTAAACCGGGCATGGGTGTGGCCAGCACGTGGCGTATCTGGCCCAAGGGCCACAAGTTTGACAGCCCTGCTTTAAAGGGTCTTAACACATGCAAATTGCTTTAGGAGATTTTAAAATATCCTGCAGAATACAGATAGAGATATACAAATTATAAATAAAGAGTGGATAATCTATTTCTGCAGAACTAAATTTTAAGTAAATAATGCAAGGGAAACACAGGTGGTAAAAAACCAGAAAAATACTATGGAAATGGTGGAAAGGAGGAGCAAAGCAGGAGGCTGAAATAAACAGGATAGTGGGAGAAAATTCTAATGATCAATTCAGACATGCTATCTTGAATCCTCTGGAAGAAAGACAAGCATTCATATATAATACAAGGATAACCAAACATGAAGGTGTTTTACTAAACAAGACACATACTATTCAAATGTGTAATGCAAAATGGGGAAAGCCACACATAAAGTAGTGCTGGAGTCTTGTTGTAATTTCATGTGGATGTATAAGATCAATGTTTTTCAAACTTGGCAACTTTAAGGTGCGTGGATATGCTGGCTGGGGAATTCTGGGAATTGAAGTGTACACATCTTAAAGTTACCAAGTCTACGAAATTGATTAACACATGAAGTGCAGCTGACTTTTATCAGAATGACTGTTAGAAAGATACACAGGTAGCCATTCAACTCCCATTCCTTTTATATACTGTTCCATTAGGATAGACTCCTAGAGCAATGTTATGTAGAGCAGAAATAATCACCTGGTTTGGATATAGCAGTATTTCTCAACCTTGGCGACTTGGTGAACCTGAAACTTAATTTCCCAATGGACCAACTCCCTTTCTGGAGAAGAAGAAAGTCCTTTGCCCCTCCCTATCAGTTAAGACTGCTACTAAAAAAAGTTTCTTTTATGTATCAGACCATACCTGTTATTGTTCAGCCCAGAATATATCCGATTACAACTGATTTAATAGGATCTGAAGGCTCATATTACATAAGAGATACAGAACCTAATATTCTATGATTCATCAAATCCCATTAGATCAGCTGTAATTGGATATATTCCAGGTAAAGCAGTATTAAATGTGATCTGCTACTAAAGCTGAAAGTTGTGTTTTCTAATGGGATAAATGGGGGGGGGGGGACATTAAACATGATAAATAATTAAAATTTTGATTTGAAAAACCATTAAGTTTTAGTTCTGGCTCTTTTCATTTGTTGAAAGGCAGCTGCCGATTCCTATGTTGGTCCCTTAGCTCAAAAAAGGTTGTGCATCTTACGCTAAATACAATTGTTCTGATTTTGAAAATGATCCGACCTTGGGCAAGCACAGCATGTCTCTTACTATTCATTAAAAAAAGTCCTCATTTTTTTAGATGTCTGCAAAAAATTGGGCAGAAAAGGTGTGGCTGCTTTAGCGAGTCAATTTATTAACATTCCTGGGAATTTCAAAGCAGCCACACCTTGTTTTTTACGGTAACAGAAGTTCTCCCAGGCTCTGGGCTCTGGTAGTTGGAGCCCTTTGTGAGTTCCATTGTTTATTTATTCAATTTTTAAAATCTCATCTTTAAGTAATTAAAGGTGGCAAACATACCTGATACTCCTTTGTCCTCCTATTTTCCTACTTGGACAAAGAAAGAATGACTGGCCCAAAGTCACCCAACCACATTAATGCCTAGGGTGCCACTAGAGCTCACAATCTCGTTTCTTAACTATTAAGACTAAACTGGTTAAAGGCCATTTTGTTATTTTGCCTTATCTATTGTTATGGGGACTTTTAATAGTATACTTTGTTTTTACATTGTGAGCCACCCAGTCATTTTGAGTTGGGAAGCAGCTAAATCAAGTAAATTACATTAAAATTAAATTGAAATGTGTTGGTTTATCTGCTTTACTGAGAAGCAGGCATGTTAGACAGATTCATGTAAGGGTGATGCAAGGATTCTATGCTGGGTAAGCCTGGGTGATATTCTTTTATCTTCTTCTACTATCTCTCATTTGTTTTAGTGTATGTGTTGCATGATGGTATAAGGCTGTGATTGTTCCATCTCTGGAACTTACAAAGAGACTGGATACCACCTCTCATAGATAGCTTAAATCAGGGGTGTGAAACGGGTGGCCTGAGGGCCGGATGCATCATTTATTTTTTATTTTATTTTATTTGTATTTATATACCGCCCCATTCCGAAGACTCGGGGCGGTTCACAGCTTCTGATTAAAACAATGCAAATATATAGATTTAAAATTAATTAAAAAAGGATTAAATCATGCACAGGCCACGTCCACCCCAGCTCCACGAAGGGTAAAAACATCACAATATGTCACATGATGGCAATGATATGCCATGAGTTTGACACACATCGTTTAAATAGTTTTCTTATACAAGAGAGATATTATATTATATTATCCTTGTGATCCCTTCCAACTCTACAGTTCAATGATTCTATGAAATAAGACACTCACAATTGATTTTAAATGTAACTAATTTTTCTTTCCTTTTTTAACTCTAATTGTTAATAATTTTATTAATAATTTTAAGTACAATAGTTCTTAGCTCAACTTGAAGGCATTAATACATTGTAGAATACAACTAATATATCTTTTTTTCTTTTTCCTGAGTTTTTAACAATCTTGCCTTAAGAATTCTTGGAAACTCAAAACCTTGCATGTTCTTTTGAACCTTCAGTTGGCCTAACTTGCCATCATGTTGAAGTTGTTTATAATTATGATTATTACTACTATCACTAAGATTATTATTACAGTTCAGAATAGAATATTATGATCTCATTATTTTTATTACTGGTCAACATAGAACAATATAGCTATTCAGCTCCAACTGAGCTGTAATTTGTACACTGTATTCTACGTTATCAAGACTGCATTAATGATTAACTGAATTTAAAGTTGGTTTTTTTTCTTCAGCCTATGTTCTTTCAACCAAAACATTTACAAACCTAGAACATATTTTTCTCTCTGTTGGACATGATCCAAATAAGCAGCCTTTCAAAGTCAGTCTAAATTGTTTCCAAATTCACCCTTTAGAAATGGCTCACCAAATTGATTCATATTTTTTTCTACTAGCTCAAGCTTGGCTCATTTAATCAAAGAAATCTCTCCACTGGACTGGGCAAGGAAACCCACAGCTATTGGGAAGACAGTTCAGTGCTTAGAGAAATGGGAGATGGAAGACATTCAGATATGTCTTTCTCACTTCCTCCCCCTCACCAATACCTGTCATCTTCTTTCTTATGGGATAAACAATGTAGCAGCTTCCTTCCGCTGCAGGTCCTCTGGTTTTAAATAGGCTTCTATTGAATAAATTGATGCTTGTTTAAAATTTTGATGCCATCCCATGGCTATGTTGTTCAAGATATTTCAGTGCTATACCTTTGATAAGACAGACAAGATTCAGAACCTGAATATGCAAGAAAGGAACAGGGAATTATGAATTAAGTATAACAAAAGCAGGTGGACTAATATGAAAAAACTATAGCAATATTGATGTATTTAAAAAAAAACCCACTGAAGTTCAAACATGTAATTATATGCCATATTTAAAGAAACAGTCACACCAAGTTTTTTTAAGAAACGAAGAACATTATTTAATTCAGTAGGAGCAGTTCAGAAGTTGTTGAAAAGCATCATTCTAATTAATGTTTAGAAGATAACTGAAGTGGCAAAAGTGATGCATTGCTGTAGCTTTTCTTAATAGTGCTTGTTCAATTGTTTGTCCAAAATATTCGTTTTCCCAGTTTTGAATGTCATTATCCTCCAGCCCAACAGACTCTTCTTTCCCACAAGGGTCTCAGCAGCAGCAGTGCCAAACCAGGGACTCACGTACAAGCAATCACTCCATTACCCACAGTATATGCTCAAATTACCCCCTTGGATAATTACCCCCAGTTTAAGAATCACTGTCCAAAAGCTATGTAAAAGTACTGCACAACTTGACTTTGTAAAACTGCTTCAGCAGTTTAATTCAATTGAATCACTATCTAATTTAACCAACCTATTGAAACTCTTCACCTTCCTTATTATACTATTTCCTAGATAGTATAGGAAAATAGAAAATTTTCTGCCCTTGGTACAGACTAGCACATAGCACAGTAAAGATAAGAAATTGCTTAGTTTGTAGTTTCTGTGTGTGCTTATGACTTCATCTATATTCAAGTACAGAGTTTCCCGACACCTTCCCTGTCACCAATAATGGCTCTGTAATTAAATCTCTTTGTTTCTATAAAGTAGATATAGTCGGGTTTTGGTGGTGGGTGGGGTTTTTCACTTTTGGAGTCTTGCTAATATGTCCTTTGTGTGACTTCCAGACTTTGCAGATCCTTCCAGAATCTTGCTATAAAACTGCATACTTTAATGTGACAGGAAAATATTGTCTTTTATTTACATATACATTAAACCAATTTTAGTTTTTGTCCTAGCTTAGCCCACTTCTTGGGCCTATCAAGAGATCTCTAGGTTTCTACTTAAAACATAAATGCAACCTTTCTCTGAAGAAAAAAATGTACTCCAGCTGTGGGGTCATGTTGAATAACTTTAAAAACAATGAAATAACTTAAAAAGAATCACATATGTCTACCCAAAGCACCCAATGAATTCCGTGAGATTCAAGACATGCTTTGAGTCTGAATTTAGTAATAAGTTTCAAGAGAGTGTAGAAGCAAAACACAAAGCACAACAAATGGATACACATGACATAATATATTACAGTATATGGCTTAATGCTGAGACTGCCCTTCCCAAATAGATTATGCCTGCCTAATTCAGACAGTCGAAAAGCACTTACATAGGGTCCCCATCTGCAAACTGGTGCTGTAGAAGAAGACCCAACTCTGAATAATCTCTGCGGGAAGTTCTTTCCTATAGGACAGCTTTTTCCCAAAGAGAATATGCCCTCCCATACTTGGGCTCTTCCTGAAGATGGCAAGAACCTAGCATTTCTGGAGGATCTTTGGTACTTAGCTGTGAAGCCATCAGCACCTACAGTCTAATGCAGTATTTCTCTACCTCAGTAATCTATATGTGAACTTCAACTCCCACAATTTTCTAACTGGCTCAGAAAGTTTGGAGTTTAAGTATAAATATCTTAAAAGTTGCTGAGTTTGGGATATACTTGTCTATTATATATTTTGGAAACATTCTGTTATTCTAACTGTTTTGTTATTTTATTATTTTAAAAATATTTTTAAAATATCAACAACTTGCCTAGAGTCCTGCAGGCTGAGGCAAGGGTAAATCAGAAAAAAATCATCACTGAGTTTTCCTTTTAAGTTGAACTAGGGGAGGTACAAGTGTTCATTTCTTTGGCTAATTTCCTAGAATGTCTTCACATTGTATATATTTGTCATATTTAATTTTTATTAATACTCCTTCCCTGGATTTCCATAGTTTACCAGACTCATCATTGCTCACCCATATCAGCAAATCTTGTATTATTGCTAGAGTTGCATTTCTTGTTTATGATTGCAGCAAAAACATTGTCATAAATATGCTTATTTCAGACTTTGCAGAAAGTGTACAAAAACTGAGATTTAGCCATCTGCAAGCAGAAATCTTGCTATTCTTTAAAAAAAATACAAGGAAAATGATGTAAAGAAACTTCAAGAGGAATAATCACCGAGCAGCATTTTTTAAATTTCTGACTGTGGAAACAAAAGTGAGCATTTGAAAGACTGGTGTAAGCACACAAGTATGTTTTCTTATAGTCTTATATTTAAGAAGTGATTATATAAAATGTTATGATAACTACTTGATTAGACGACATGTATGCTGTATTTCTAATACGACTTAACAGTTATTGTAATAGGTAATTTCTGAATTATGAAAGCACTTAGTCCATCAGTATACTGTTTAAGAGGGTATTAGTCCTTTTACGTTCTTTAAAATTTTGTCTACAAGTTTAGAAGCTATATTGAGGTTTAATAATTGTTGGTAATTGGCAGCAAAAAGGGGTTGGAAGCCAGTGAATAGTCTGAGGAGGCTGCAAGTTTCCTTTGTGAACAGATTTTAATCCTTTATCTTGATCAAATCACATGACAAATTACAGATCATAGATAACTTAGACTCTTGCAAGAATCATGGAGCTATTACAATGTTGTAGAGTAAATCAAGAGAAGGGAATGTTGTATATGTGCGCCATGAGTGCTGGAGGAAAGCTGGGATACAAATAAAATATTGCTACCCAAGACTGAGCTAGAGATGCTATGGAAATTTTGAATTAGTTTATTTGCCTTAGACTCCGGGATGGTGGTCCCGCGGGATGGGATTGAGACAGGGCTTGTTGAGCCCTTATGGGTAGAGTTTGACTCTGTATCCGCCGATGAAGTGGATAGATTGTTGAGGGGACTGAATGCCACCACATGCCCATTAGATCC
>JANHFL010003615.1:54307-78714 GCA_032468155.1 Oxyrhabdium leporinum | reverse complement strand
ATTTTTATATTTTATATGTAAACCGCCCCGAGTCCTTGGAATGGGGCGGTATATAAATTTAAATAATAATAATAATATGAGAATATCATTACAAGTGAGCATTAACATATTAATGATTTTTTTTAATGGATTTGTTTTTATGTATTTTTCCTGTTATTCACTGCCAGGTCTGTCTGGATTGGAGCAGGATAGAGATTTTGTTAATAAAATAGAAAAAAGTAGCGACTGTTTAAAAAAGTTTAAAATTTAAAAACTTTTTAAAATTTTAGAATTTTAAAAATAATTTAGAGATTAGCAACACTTCAAAAATCTCT
The DNA here is from genome assembly GCA_032468155.1 of Oxyrhabdium leporinum. Lineage (NCBI taxonomy): Eukaryota > Metazoa > Chordata > Lepidosauria > Squamata > Cyclocoridae > Oxyrhabdium > Oxyrhabdium leporinum. The sequence continues at coordinate 78,400 of JANHFL010003615.1, read as the reverse complement.
TGCATTTGCTCCCCACTCTAAAGCCTAATATTCTAATATTGGAATACAAGATAAGAGTCCTCATATGTTGACAATAATGGAGTTTTTTGCCTTTGCCATAAACGTAACTATATTTGATCATGGTTCCCACTCCACTTGCCTTTAATTTGGCAAAGTATAAAGGAGACCAACCAAGTTACACAAAAGCTCTTCTCTGTGATGAAAAGCACTTCAAACTTCGCCAGATATTGGGATGGGAGACATTTTCTCCTCATTCCACCTCAGTTCTATGAATGTTTACTTAGGTAAAAAATGACATTTTTCATAAAGAAATCCTGCTACAAAGGAAAATCCATATTCCTAGTGTACTTCAATAGTTTGTTAATATTTTAATCTTTTCCCCCTCATGTCTTTACTGAGAAATTATGAAATACCTGCCACCTCAAATGTTGTGTGGGAATCAAGAAGAGAAGGAGCCCACATGAAAGGGGCAACAAAGTATGGAAGCATGCTCTCTATGTATCTAGTATATGGCTTGTGATTGGTCTGTACAAATCCACGTATAAAATACTGAACTCAATGAAAAACTACTTGGTAAAAAGACTTCAGGTCATAATTTTCCATTCAGGTTTTACTTTCTTGGTAAGTCATCATTCAATATGCATTTCAAGGTAAGTTATCTAATAAAATGAATATTAATTTAGCATTAAAAGCATATGTTGCCCAACTCTCAAAAAACTTTTTAAAACAATTAATAATAAAAGAGCAAACTCCAAGCAATGAATTCAATCACTGAAATAAAATTTTCATACAAGACAAGAAATTGATGTGCTATAGCATAAATAACTTTTAGAACAATTCTTAAAAATAGTAGGGAAAACTTGTCAAATGTGTGTTTCCTATTTTTATCTCAGTGTCAGCAATGGGTTGATTATATTGCCAGAGAACTGACTTAAGAGTTGCAGAGAATTTTAGAAACTAAAATGAAAAATTTAAAAAATATTTTTTAAAGAAAATAGGTCAAAAGTCACATATAAGCAAACTTTATAACAAATGTGAGGTTTCTCTTATATGTATTATCTATCTCCCAAAATGCGGATATTCATTGCACACCCTAACAAGAACAGATTCATGCATATACCATGGCTATTTGTTTCCAATGGGCAATTTTTTCTCAGATAAAAAGAAAATCACAGAGAAACCTCATTATAAAGTAATCTGTGGGCAAATGCACCTGTTTCTGCTATCACAATGGCAAGGAAAATGACTAGATTTTAGCAGTTCTCTGAATATTAAATGTGTAGTAGATTCCATGTCATAGTTTCTGAAAGATGGAAACTAAATTCCTTTTGTGTGTCAGGGTGTACAATATATATGAAAATATATAAAATCAATGTAACATTTATAATACACGTACATTTTTAGGAAAGAATGTAAAATGATATATAATCAGTCAGATTTTCTTTCCAGGTTTTAAAAGAGCAACACATACCAAGGGTGATAGAAAAGTATAGATATTACCCTTTTATTTTCTAGTCAATGTTGCTTCATAGATAGAATCAATTAATATTTATGTTTAATCAATAAATGTAAAAATCCTTTCTTTGGCATTGGACAGTACTCTTCCGTTTACACTAGAAGGCCATGCAAAGTAGTTACTTAGGGAATCATTTTTCACTATAATACAGCAGTGCAACTTGTAATAATTTCAAGCATCTTCTTAAGTGAAACAAACCTGACCCATAGTTTATGCACTGCTAGTTGAGCACAATTTCTGTACAAGATGTCAAAGAAGAGACAACCGTTATGCTTTCAAAGCATATACTCTCTGTATTCTTTCTTAAGAGACAAGTATTTTCCAAGTGAATCAAATCTGTGCAAGGAATGGTTTTAAAAAAGCTCCTGTTTCATAAACAATTTAAACATTCCTTACTGTATCCACAAGAGTTAAGCTTTCACTTCTAAATAACTTACAGATCAAGAACATGATTGCACACTCTTTCAATAATAAGCAGCATATCTTAAAAGAGAGTAACAATAATAATAAATATTAAAATGTAAAATATGATTCGTTTGGAGATGATTTATATCAGTACATTTGGAGAAATTAATAATTTAGTTGTAGCCTGAAAGGCTTTTCAAGAAAAACAAAACAAGACAAAGTTGTAATGATCACTGGTGTAAATAAACTGGAATGTTCAAATGCAGTGCTAAAATGTCAACAACCTCCCGTCAGACCTATATAGTACTATTACTGTAAAATCTAAATGCTGAATATCAAAAATGCAAATGCAGTTTTCAGCATTTGTGCATGTATGCATATGTATGCGTATATGCGTGTGCGTGTGTGTGTACACACACACACATATACATGCATACACACATATATATCTATATTCATACATACACTACATACTATAAAGGTTTCTGTGTTAAGATAATTACTTAAAAAAACATACAAAATTAAAGTCAGTAGTTTTCTTTCAATATTTTTTTCTTCAAAACACATTTTAGGATTTAAAAAAAAAATTACACTGAAATTGGTTTGAAATGCAAGTAGTAATTCAGTTATACACTGAAAAACAGTCAGCTCTAGTAATGTAAGTACTGAGGCTTAATTTCATTAGCAATGTTTTTCTTTTCTTTTGTTGCCAGTGCAAATCCAGCTACAGTGAGTACAAACTGGATTATTTTAAAGAACACATGGTTTTAGTGAAACATCTTGTCCTATAATGCAAAACTCATTGCATATGCACATATGATTAATATTAAATAATATATTTCAGTGCTTATCCATGAGTAAATTCTTACAGCAAACTCAGCCAGAAACACAATTCACATTACATCAATTTTTAAGTGTTAAATAAATTTCAGGTATCCATGTGCAACACATTTTGTTTTGTTACAGTAATCCAAATAAGTTTGTCAGAATTTTTCAGTACTCCTTCCTCTTTCCATGTAGTTTCCATGCACGCATCTGCTCACACGCACATACATGCACAAACATACACCTCACCTTCCTATGCTATGGTCTAACAAAACACTTTTCTGATCCAACCAGGTACCAAGTGCATGACTGTCTACATTGTATAGACAATCTTGATGCAGTGAAGAACGAAGGATGGTTTATGTTCATGTGTTGTTCCTAGCAAACATACGGTCCCCTCTCAGGGTGAGGTGCTGGAGCTGATACTGAAGCACTTCTGTATCAGCTGGTTCCTTGATGTTCATTCTGTCTAAATTGAGGTAGTCTAGGGATTTTGAGTGAGCTCTTTTACCTTTGAAAAGGCAGAGAGGCAAAGGACCATGAAATGCCTTGTATGGTTCATAAGGTAGTGGCTTGCTGCATTTATCCCCTGAGCTGGGCATCCGTCGCCTTCTACGGCCATTGATCGCTGGAATCTCGTAAGGCTGGTAATATCTGCTTCTGGCTTTGCACACTCGGGAAGAACGAGAAAGTCCTGAATCAAGCTGTTTGGTGCGCAAAGTAGGCCCTATCATTTCAACTTTATTCTGTTCTTCTACAGTGCACTTTTGAGCTAATTTCAGGAGCTCCTCCCCAGTAGTGAAGCCAACCAAGTAGTTAGAATCCATGTGGAGGATTTGGTAACCTGAAACAGTCTGGTGCATTGGTGAGCATGGGGTGCTGGAGCAGCGAGGTTTCTCGTTGTCTGTTTTGCTTGTAGCACTCACTTCAGCGATAGGCAAGGGGAGGGGGGCTAGCATAGATCTGGCCCCTCCATTAATGTCAACTTCCATTTTAAGTAAGAATCCAACAACCTAAAAATACAAAACAGTTGTATTAGCATGACACAAGCACAGGTGGAACTGGTGTCAGTTGAGAAGTGGCAGTCATTTCTGTCTTTAGATCTTACTTTACAGAGATTTCATTGTAAACAAGAACATGATAACAAACTGATGACTGGAGCTGGACTTGAATTCCATTTTTGGCAAAACACTGGTATGTGTCTTTGCCTATCTAGCCTCCTTTTCTTCTTTCCTACCAGATTCAGCTCCCAACCTTTATCCATAAACTGAAAATAATACCTTCTCACTCTAGTACAGGGGTGTCAAACTCAAGGCCCAGGGGCTGGATCCAGCCCACAGGGTGCTTAGATCTGGCCTGCAGGGTCACCCTGGAAACAGCGAGGGACCAGCCCGCAGTGCTTCTGCCTGCGAAAACAGTGCTCGGGAGGGCCACGTGGGGCCCACATGAGCTCTGTTTTCCCTGGCAGAGGGTTGCAGGATGTCATCACAGCCCAAAACAGAGCTCTATTTTCACTGGCAGAGTGTTGCAGGAGGCCGTCACAGCCAAAAAAAGAGCTCAGGAGTCCACTTTTGGTGGCAGAGCACTCGGGCTGCCAGAGGCACCCCCAACACGAGTAACGTCATGCTGGCCATGCTCACCCTGGCCACGCCATCCTGGTCCTCTGAGGTCAAACACAACCCTGATGCGGCCCTCAATGAAATTGAAATTGACACCCCTGCTCTAGTACTACCTGTGGACAGTAAACATGATAGTTCTGAGTGTAACCATATTTCAATCACCAGATCTTACCCTAGTAGTAGAGCTATAAGACAACAAATTAAAGGGAATCATACAGCTGAAAGAAGTAAAAGAAAAAATTATCTTCAAGATAAAATTTAAAATATCTTTTTCTTTTAACATGCTACCATCAATTAGGGACCAAGACAGTGTTCAATTTTCATTATATGCAGACTAAATCCTTAAACAACAGGAACAGCCATGTTTTCGGAAGACGGCTTGAACCCTCCTCTACAGAATTCATTGAATACAGTTTTTCCTGAAGCAACTCTGCCCTTGCATACCTCCTTCCATTTTATGCTGAATGAATCTAATATTCCAAATGCACAGCTAAGCAACAGCTAAAAAGCCTAGCATGTTTCTAATTACTTTCAGTGAGAGCTCATTTGTGGAAATCTCCCCCCCCCCCCCAACTCAATTTCTACTTCCTACTAAACCACAGCACATGACCCTGGGCTCCTATAGTACTGAATTTAGCTCAGATAGAAAACAAAGTGATTATGTCTCATATAAACTCCTTAATACAAACTGCACTGATCAAGAGATTAGGTTCATGGCCTTTTGTCAGTAGGTTAAGCTGTTCTTATTTGCAAAGGGATATTCTTAGTTGCTACCTTTTATAACTTTTTATAATATAACTTATCTGCCACCTTTTAGAATATAATTCTTCTTTGCAATTATTTGCTTTTGCGATATGGTGTTGTCATGTACTGACAATAGAAGATGTTGTGAACTTTAGCTGCTCTAAGCGATGCTTGAGAATTTTGGAAGGCAGAACTGTATTTTCAAAACAAAGATGTTCACTCATGCAACTCTTTGCCCAGAAGAAAATCAGCCGTCATTAGTATTCATCTATTTTCTGATATGCCAAAAGGTCAAATGGATACTGGAGACTCTTGTCCATTCAAAACATTCAGAGGATGAATAAACTAATCATCTATTATCTAACCCCACTTATAATCAACAGAATAACAGAGTTGGAAGGGACCTTGGAGGTCTTCTAGTCCAAGCCCCTGCTCAAGAGGAGACCCTATACCATTTCAGACAAATGGTTGTCCAATCTCTTCTTAAAAACCTCCAGTGTTGGAACACCAGAACTTTGGAAGGCAAGTCATTCCATTGATTGTTACAACTGTCAAGAAATTTCTCCTTAGTTTTAGGTTGGTTCTCTCCTTGATTATGTTCCATCTATTGCTTTGTGTTCTGCCTTTAGGTGCCTTGGAGAATAAGTTGACTTCCCTCTTCTTTGTGGCATCCCCTTAGATATTGGAACACTGCTATCATATCACCCCTAGACCTTTTCATTAAACTAGACATACCCAAGTCCTGCAACCGTTCTTCATATGTTTTAGCCTCCAGTCCCCTAATCACCTTTGTTGCACTTCTCTGCACTCTTTCTAGAATCTCAACATCTTTTTTATGTATGTGTATAGATTGCTATATTTTTTTAATTCAGAAATGCTATTTAAAAAAACCTGTGAAATAATATTCACCATACATAGAATTGATTAAAAAATTTTTTACCTGAAACCTCAGAGAAGAAGTGCATTAGAAAAAGATATTTATATTTGTAAAATTCAACAGCATCCTGCAGGAAGAAAGAGCCAAACTGTAATTTCATTAGTGCATGAATCTGCTGTTGTTGTCTTCATCAAATACATGTGCTTCTTATGCACACCATATAAAGTAAAATAGTGGTAATCTTCACAGAAAACACTTTTATTAATTTAGCCTTAACAACATTGTGCTCAGAATCTGAAAATCACATCTGTCTGGGAATTATGAGGCTGCAAGTAGAAATATATCTTGAAGGTACCAGATATGAAAGGTTGTGAGAGTCTGTTATCCAGTTTCCTTTTTATGAAAATAGCTCACTACTATCTTAAAGAAGATGGGATTCTTGAAGTCCTTTGTGTAAAACAATCCAAAATGAACGTGTAATCTCCAAGCACTGATAATAATGAATAGTAAAATGGGTACTTTCATAGTTCATTACAGATATGCCCATTTATACATACCGGGCATTCTCAAAGCATATCCTTTCATATGTGTAACGTTTATTAGGAGTACAATTCATGGAGTATGTATTCCGTCTTCTTATCCAGACGTTTATGATTTATATAGCAAGTATAATCGAAGATCAATGAATTTTAAATCACAACTGAACATTTTACTGACTGGGTAGCCAAAGTCCCGGAAGTGTTTGTAGCTGATTCTGGTTTTTATTTTTTGGGTAAAAATCATGTAGTAGGCCTTTTCCTCATTTTTTTCTGTACCCCAACTGTTCTGGATAGTTGGGGAGAATACTCTGGAATATTTTTTTAGGGTATTCCTGACAGGTTAATCATTCTCATCTAGTTTTATTAATAGAAATTTACCATTGGAATTTTCCCTTTCTGTTACTGTTGTTATTGTTAGAATTTCACAAATTACAAGCTGTTCCAGGAGACCCCCAACAAAAGAGAAGCAGGATGTATGATTTTCTAAGTCTTGAGTAGTCAGTCAGCTGCATCTAGGGTCATATTTGATAGGAATAAAGTACTAGCCCTTTAAGGATTCAAGAAATTGCAGCTTGGGTAATGAAGCTAGTAATCATAATACTTTAGGTGGAAATTTCTTCTACTGTACAATTTCATAGAACATAATACATACGATATGCAATAGTTTTACCAATTTGTCTCTCTCCAATTGTAACTGCCAACATTTCCAGAAAACAAGGATCAGCACAGAGATCATTTTATCCAAGAATTCTATGTGTTTCATTCCATATGCATCCAGTCAGTGCCCAATTAGGAAAAGCAGGTAGTAAAAAAAGAATAGGGTTGTCATCCTCACTGGGGTATAGTTCTATAGAGAAACTGTAATCAGAGCATGACTCAAGCAATCACAAAATCACAGCAGTGGAAGGAGTCATTTAGGCAATCATGTCTGTACTTGCTATAAAAATCCAAAGTTAAAAAATTCATAGAATGTTGCTGTCTCTACCTCTCTTTATGTAAGTACTTTTAAACTCTCTTAATGTTAAGACATAATTTCTAATATTCAGCCAGTCCTTCCTCACTTAACTTAAGTTATTTCTCCAAACTTAAGTTATTTCTACTCTGTACTCTGACAAAGCTTTGACCTTCTGTGTAATATTCTTTCTGGGACTCAAAGAATGCCATCATATTCCCTTCCTCCCACAAGTCTAAAGTCTTAAATACTTCCAGTTCCTTCCATCTTTTCTTGCAGGAGTTTCTTTTTACCCTCTCATCCTTGTGATCTTTTCTTGACCTGTCTAGTTGATCTGAATCCTTCTTAAAATGTGTATTCTTAAATTGACATATTGCTGAAAATGGGATTTGACCAACACAGAATAAAATGGCATTTGTCTTATTCTACAGCTATATCTCATTGCTGACTCATATTGTTTGCAGTTAACTGCTATTCTAAGACCATTTTCACATGTAATGTCATTCAGGCAGGTAACCTGAACTCATGTAGGGATTTCTATTTCCTAAGTGAAAAAGTGCATCTGTCTATGTTTAATTTCATTCTGTAACTTTCAGCTTATTTCTTTTAGGATTGGACTGTTTTAAATTTTCTTTCTGCTTTCTACAGTATTAGCTAGGTTACTCATTTTTGCATGAAATCTGATAAACATTCCCTCCCCTTCAAGTTATTAACATATTAAAGAATATCAATAACAAAAATGTTCAATATTTCAGTTTAATGAGAACCCACTAAACAACACAGAATTCCCTGCAATTTCAAGCCAGCTTTATCCATCAAGCAGAGAGGACATAGCTGAAACATTCTAGAATTTTTGTCCACTCAGCTATAATAGAAAAATATCCACTGATACTAGTCTGTAATTTTCCTAAGAAAGTAATAGTATGAGAAAAGGATAAGAGGGATTTTTTTTGCCCTATCACTCATGCAAAATATCACATTCAAATCATTTTTGTTACGGGTGATAATTAAGCCTGGTTCATTGTGAAAATGAGATCACATTAACCAGTCTTAGACTCTAGTGATTATTCTCTCCCTAGCAGTAGATGTTTCCTAGAAATGTTTTCAGTGTATAGATGTCTGAAAATATTTATATAGTTCATACATATTATTCAGATAGTCAGATTTATTCTCCAGAACCTCTATCCTATGTGTAATTCAATAGTTACCTGCATATTCATATATGAAGAAAATGGATACTTTCAGAATACATATAGAGTTTGCAAAAGAAGAGTTACATGATGGATTTGCTCATTTGTGAAATGGCTAAAACTATAATTATAACCAGTTAAAAAACAATTCCAAATTATGCTAACAGGGATATAACTTACCCAAGAAACAGCTAAAATGAGGACTTCAAAATAACGATCTTTTGAATCTAGGTTTTTACTTTTACTTTTTTGTAAGAAAAAATAAATCTAAAATCAAACTGGTGAAGTTCAAAGACAAGCAAAACCCTACCCAAGGAGAAAATAACACATAGGCAACATATATTTCATTATGAATAAGAGCAGGCAGACAAAAAATAGACTACACCAAAACAAAACCAACAAAACCTGCCAAAAACTAAAACACAAGAGTGGCAAAACAACAGCAGCTTGTTCTAGTGGTTAAGGCACCAGGCTAGAAGGAGACCCTGAGCTCAAGTCCCATCTAAGCCATGAAAGATAGCTGGGTGACTTTGGGCCAGTCACTTACTCTCAGCCCAACCCATCTCACATGTTGTTCTTGTGAGGAAAATAGGAAGAGAAAGAAGCCATATGTATGTTTGCTAAAATAATAAAAGTGAGGAATGAATGAATGAATGAACGAATCAGACATGAACAAAACAATGTCTCCTTCCTACATCCCTACCCTTTATTTTCCAAAAATTATCTGGGGTCCATAGAAGTCCCAGAGATGTTCCTGGATATAAATATGGCACTGGACACTGGCAGATCCACCATACATTTCCATCTCTTAGATTACAAATAAACATATAAATAACATATTCATAAATGATTGGGAGCCTGATGGGTACCAATGAAGATAACTTTGCATATAAATACTTCTAGCATATAATTCTGTAAAATAAAATCATGCATTAGTGTTTAATAAGGATTTTTTTTCCTAACTGGCATGTCTCTCTGATAACTAACATTTGCATAGAATTGTATTAAATTTTACTCTACTGGGCCCAGAATCAGATTTATTTTTAATGTTATTGATCTACTGATACCTTTTTATCTCTCTCTTTGTACGTTTGTGTGTTTGTATGTATATGTGTGTATATACAAACACACACACACACACACATACATACATAGTATATGTATATTTTTTACAATAGTAAAAAATAATTACACACTAGATGTAGAGATATAAAGGAAACATACATACAGCACATGTGCGCGCATGCACATGCACACACACACACACACACACACACACACAGGGGTGACTTCAGTCTTGGTCTTGATACCTTCTCAGATGTTCTTCCTGGATTCATGATTAAATATCAAGAGAGAATGATGCTTTGGATATTAATATCCCTTCACCCTCCGGCATTCAAAAGGACATAGCACGTATAGTATACTCAGATTTTCTAAAACTGTGACGTATAATGTTAAAAGCAGATCTTAGGTTTTGCTTGTTAGAAAATTACTTATGGAAATGGCAACAGCAAATCAAAACACAGCTTAGCAATTTTATATCAACACACAAAATAATGTATAATTTTACTAGATTGCTGAGTATGATTTTGGGCTACAATGTTCTTATGTTCAGTATTATTGTTGAGCTTAATGTTTTAATGTTACTGTTGCCATTAGTTTTAATGTTACTGTTTAAAATATATTATTGTAATTATATAACATACTAAAAGTTTTTTTTCTTTTTCTTTTTTTACTCAAAGTCATCCTCAAAAAAAAAAATTAAAAGTGAAACTGCAGAACTAAAAGTCCTGGGATTATTGAAAAAAAAATCAGGTGAGAAATAAAATTACTGCAGGAAAGTATTTATTTATAGCATGCTATCTTTGCTGAAAATATTCAGCAGTCATCTCATCTTCAAAAAAAAAGCCCTCTAGCAGTGGCATGATTTTTAACAACTTTGCTGTTGGTTGAAAATATTACATTTTTCAAGTCTAAATGCTAGATCAATTTTATTTGCAGTCATTCTGCTGAGATTCCCCTGATCATTTAGATCCGATTTAGGGGAACAGATCTCTGAAGATACATTTGAAAGCAAGCCAGATCTCTCTGTTATGCAGGGAATCTGTAGCTGCCAAGAGCTCTCCATAGTGCTACTTCCTTTTATGGACAATGAGGCAAGGCAGCAGTACCATGGAGAGTCCTTGAAGCACGTGGGCATACATACGCACAGGCTTAAAAACTATGCTTCAGAATCAGCTCTATTCCTCAATGGGAATAGACAGCGGTGCCATGAAGTATATGCTGCAAATAGCAATGGCAAAACGCCAGAGCTCCATTACCTACTATGAAACTGCAAACAAAAGAAAAACACAAGTACATCAAACATCAAAAGCTGTACATAGTCTGAAGCTCACTCAGATTTGTGGTTAAGAAGCTCTCTGGCTTCTTAAAATCTTATAAAATCAAAAGGTTTAATACAGTCAAATGACTTAAATTCAAGAGCTGGACTCTATATAAAGGAAGTGCACTGCTCTCACGTTTGTTTTTCACTGTAAAAATACTGACATATCCTACAAGGTACATCTCCTACGTATGCAGAAGATAAGTATATGTAGGATGTAGCAAGAATCAAAGCTCCATAAATGCCACTGAAACCAGCAGCATGTTTAAATAGAGGTGGGACTGCTTCTCTGAATATGAATGTTATTTAATAATTTTAATCTTGAACCCGTTCATAAAATATCTAATAAGTAAAGGGCTTGTGGTTGAAGAACGAACGTCATACATGTTAAGCTACACCAAGCTTAAATAAGTATACCTGACAGTCAAAGCACACGTATTCACACGCCCACTATCTACACCGGGCGTAAAAGTAGGCCAAAAGCCGGTTCGCACTTATTTTATAAATACCGCACGCACGAATTCGACCTCCACGCATTCTCCGAACGAAACCCACAACGCGTCGCTTCGCCCTGCCAGATACACGCAGACACAATGAAGCCACTGCTGCGTCACGGATACTCAAGCAGGTGAGCGCGCGCACGGATTTCTACGCTCGCAGGGGTTCGACGGGCACCCGCATACCCGGCCAGCGTCGTGTGTGTTTACCTTACAACCGCGCATAGGTGACCTTTAGAGAACCGGCGACCTCATCTCTGCCGTGGGGAATCTTAAGAGGCAGCCTCCTCTGACTTCCACCAAGGCAGGCGCGCCCGCTCTGTTTACAGGCAGTGGCTCCTCGGAGGGTTGGCGCCCACCCACCTATCCCTCCCTCCGCCAAGCACACGCGGGCTGTGCCACAGGGACGTCCGCACCGCAGTCAGAGGGTGGGAGCGCGCCTGCTCTCCCTTTGCGCCGCCGCTTCTCGTCCGCCCGGCTGACGCTGCCGCCTCGCCCTCCCGCTCTGCAGCTCTTACGGCTGCCGGGGCCCATCTCTCCCAAAGCCTTGCAAGGGTGGGCCGCAAACCCTCCACCGCCTCAAGCGCCGCCGTTGGTCTCGCAAGCGCCCCCCCCCCCGCCCCTAACAGCACCACCCCACTCTCCTACCTGCGGTCCAGGATGCCGGGGCCTGCGGGCCGCGCTCCCGCCTCCCGGAACGCTGAGCAGGCGAAAGAGCAAGCGAAAGGCAAGCGGCGGCCCCTCCCCGCTCTCTTATTTTGCCGGCTTGAGGCGGGGATTGGAGTTGGCGTGGCGAGGCGGAGAGCCGCTCCTCCTGCCGTGGTCCCGCCCACCGGTGCCTCCGTTAGAGCCCTGCCTTATTTCCCGGCCTGGCTCTAAGTGTGGGAAATGCGGAGCGCATAAGCTTGTTTTTGCCTTCTCCTAACGGCGCCTTTCCCTCCCCTGCGCCCTTTGCGGGAGCCGCCGCCCCCGCCGCCGCCGTCTTTCGCGCGTTTTTGTTCGGTCAGAGCTGATGGAATTTGTGAAGTCATAAAAGAAGGAAAAGAAGGTTCCGAACATTTGAAAACTCCTTTTCCCCCCTATTTCAGCCCAGGACATTTTTAGTTAGAAATAAAGCCCATACGATCTCGGGCACGCATTTCTTTCATGAAATCTGGGACTACGATAAGGTGACACGATGTTATAACATCCATTTGCTTCGGCAGGTGGCTGACTGGCCTGAACTGTTAGTACTTGGGTGGGAAATTTCTAGGGCAATTGGTGGTTGGGTAATTCTGGGAGTTGAAGTCCGCGCATCTTAAAAGTTTCCAAGTTTCAGAAATATCAGGGCTCGTGCACTTCGCTGTAAAATTGAAAACATCCTGGAAGAACACAAGATTTTTTTTCGTGTTAAGAAAGATGGCTGGACGGGTCACCAGGATTCAGTCAACTTTTTCCCTTTAGAACAGTGCTTCCAAACCCGAGTAAATTTCCCATACTTGGGTAAAATGTTTATTTTCTTTGGGTAACAACGGATGAACCCATTACCCACGAGAGGGATATTTTAATTGACTTAAAAGATTGCCAGATTTACTAAAGTATATTCAAAACTCTTCCAAATCATCCGTATTCACACAAAATTGCTCAATGGGTACTTTGTTGAAATGACATGAACATCAGTTTTTTTATAATGCAGGTGGTCCTTGAATTATGATAATTATTCATGTTAATGCTAAATGAAGGGAGGTATGGCCGGTCCTTGAAATTTGGTAGCTTTCTGATAAGCTGTTTTGGGTAATGAGGGAAAAGGTTTGGGAAGCACTATTTTAGAAGTTTCCCTCATTTTTTAACTGAAAGTTGACAGTTTTGAAAGTCTGAAGGAATTATTTCAATTATTGAAGGAATTATTATTTCGATTATTGAAGGAATTATTTCAGTTATTTTTAACCTTTGTTTCGTTATCCTTCCAGTCCACATAAATTTTCTAGGTAAACTAAACATTTCTATGCCTTAATACAATTATTTCCTTCCCGGATAGACTCAGTAATCTATTGTTGCTATGGATTTCCCTTATTTGGATTTTTAAAAAAATCCTGAAATGTTAGCTAGGCTGGAGGAATTGACTTTTGGTCGATGAATGAAATATTTCAATTTCAGACAAATGGCGAGTTATCCAAATGTTTTTACTGAAGGACTTAAATAGAAAAGAAACATGTACTTAAGGAAATATAACTTAATGTGTTTATTTAAATTCTGGCTGAATAGAGTCTTCTAAAGATAATTAAATTTCTCAGTAGTACAGATTTCATCTTGCTGTTCTTGTCTCCTTTTCAGTTTGACTGGGTTAGCCAACAGCTCTTCCTTAGAAATTTTCTTTTTTCTCTCCAAATGTTTACCCCTCAGTGGAGCTTCTGGTGCAATTGTCATTTCATTTAACATCATTACATATGAGGTAGCTTAGGCTGATAGTAACTAGCTCTAAAGCTACTAATTCATAAATTTCACGGAATTGTGAGAATTTCAACATGGGACTCTCCCAATTCTTTTCGAGGATACAGATTTAAAGTTAGTACGTACATCATTGAATACACTAACTTTTGTGTCGTAAGTCTTTGAGCGCAAAGTGTGTATGCGTGTGTGTATACATATACTTACAACATACAGATTGTTTTATGGGTAGATATATAGATACCTAGCTAGTTATTACAATAGTAACAATTATACACTAAATAAAGGAGAATGGAAAGAGAAGAAAAAATAAAGGCAAAAATACATAAAGAAGTTACTTCCAACTTTCATCACAAGTATAAACAAAGTTAATAACTCTTCACACTTGTAACAGTTATCTCTTCATCCCATATTTCATCTCTTAACTATATGCAAATCCAGAAAACATTTTCTGGATTTGCACCCAGAATGAACTTTTCAATCCTGGTATCAGCAAAGTCCAAAAAGTTCTAACAGTCTTAATCTTTAATTCAATCAAATATCTTTTTTATCTCATTGAGCAATTTCTTCAAGATTTAACAAGCTTCTTTTACAGATCCAGTATGAAAATACTTTACAGGTCATTCTCTTGGTGTACTATTTGTATTTCTCTTTTAATTTTTAAAACTGCAGCCAGTTTCTTTTGTATATCCAGCAAAGCATCCTTTTCAAAATCATTCTCTTGGCCAGACATTGGTAGTACCACATTCTGTACTTTCTTTGTCTCGTCAGATAAAATTTGTTCTATATCTGTTATTTCATTTACATCTTTTAGAAATAATCCATTCACAGAAGCCGATATCGTTGCCAACAGTGTTGATATTGTGGTTCTAGCTAAATTCTTCACGATCTTTAATATTTCTGATAGTAGTGCTTTTTATCATTCTGTAAAACCCAGTGTTAACTGATACCAGGCTTGTATTTGTTTTTCTTCTGCTTGAAATCTCCAGTTCCCTTTAGCACTATTTCTAAATTCATCACTTTTCTTTTCTTACAACTTACAATTGCCACGAGATCTTGATATTATATATTATCCTTCTGTTGATGCAGCTTAGGACTGCACTGGATTTTCATTGCTGGCTCATATTTAAGTGGTTTTCCACTCAAACACCAAATTCTCTCTCACAGTTACTGCTATTGAGACAGATACTATACCTGTGCATTTAGTTTTTCTTACCCAACTTTTCTCACCACTGAATTGCATTTTGTTGGAGTGTCCAGTTTTCAACTCTTGAATTTATATTCTAAAATTTGGCTATTTTTCCCAGCTTGGAGTTGTATGCAAATTTGATATATCACCGAATCTAAATTATTTATGAAAATGTTGAAGAATACCGGGCCTAAGACAGAACCTTAGGATATTCCACTGCACGCTACATGCAACATTCCTCCATTTAGATGTAGCTCCATTGAGGACTGTTGAGCATGGTTGATCATGCAAATCCATCTGGTGGTGATGCTGTCTATCCCATATTTTTCTAACTTACATAGAAATGGGCTGTGGTCTACTTTGTCAAATATTTACTGAAGTTTAAGTAAACTACGTCCACAGTATTTTCCTGATCCACTAATTTAGTCACTTTATCAAAGAATGCAATGGAATGATCTGTTTTTAACAAACCCATGTTGACTTCTAGTAAATGATAATTAATTCCAAAATAACTGAAGCACTACTTGAATGCCATCAGCATTGACAAAATCACCATCAGTCAATGGCAAAAGTCAGCTTTGCATGGAACAGCTTACATCTTGTGATTGTACCTTTAATAGTATTAAATAACAAATCTGCCTATCCCAGGTCCTTGGGAAGGACTCAATAGGTGAATAAAATTACCAAATCCTGCCTAAACCTTTGGCTGACTATGCAAACAACCATAATAATAATAATGAACCCAGATTTAAATAATTGTGACAGATATCTGAGACAAGTTCTAGTGTACATTCTTTGCCTGATGGCTTTATGATACAAGATGTATTATTTTGACATAATGGTTTGTTGTGGACACTACTATCTTCATGCTTGATAATAATTTATTACATTGAAATATATATGTGAAATATCAAATTAATCCAGCAAATTGGGTAATGTTCATATGTCCTAGTTTGAACTTTTTTAAAAATAACTTCATATTTAAACAAAAATCTGATGTGTAATTATGGCATGTAATTTATGAATGCTGAATAGCAATGCTATATATTGCATATATACGTTATCTTTCTACCAGTTGCTATTTTTAAAAGAGATCATTCACATACTGCTCTCACTTATTTACTTTTTTGCTTGTTGTCTAATTCATTTAACTTGGCCTGATTTCTACAAAAATAGGTCAAACTTAGAAGTATTATTATTTCAACAGACTATGTTTCCATTCAATTTTTTAAGATACTTATTACTATCTTTGGCAAATAAAAATGCCAGCTTTCACAGTGACTTTGGGATCATGCAGATTGAGGATATCTACTTAATGTTGTTAACTTTCATAAATAAAAATAATGGAAAATGAAAAATAGAGATCTAGAAATGCTTTAGAAGTTGTGATTGGCATTTAGAAATTTATTGTTATTTGCAATTCTATAGATACCGTAATTTGCAAAACCAGGGCTCCTATAGTGACAACCGATTCTCCCTCTGCCCTTTTCAGGATCTTGGGTGAAGCCATTGCCTGTAACTAGTCAGATCATTTCTAGCCTTTCAAAGTTTGAGGTCTTGGATGGAGTTTGTCTCTCTGGGTTTTCATACTCCAAATAAGAACTGACACTTGCCAAGCACTTCTCTTCCCTCTTTTCTGAAGCTTTTTCGCTCCAGCTTCTTCTTCCACTGCAGCAATAAACTTTTATTCTCCACTCATTTTCTCTTTTCCCAATTTTGGGTTACTCCAGCAGCTTGTCCTGCAGCTACTGAGGTCGTAGGTATTCCCCCAGACACGTTTTTAGCATATATACCTCCTTTAACATATATACCTTATATACCTTCCTCCACTAATGGGAATGCTCACACAAAATCTCCCCTCTCCATCCCTGGCTAACAGCCAGGTCAGCTCATCCATAACAGTCCAACTATCCTTCAAGAACACATTTAAGCTGGGGGGAGGGAGGGGTTGTTTTTTCCTCTACTCCATGTCTGCCTCAAACCAGCAAAACCCGTCACAATAGGCCATAACATTTACAGTATAACACAGGAGTACACCACCTCACATTTTGTAAATATTTAAGTATATCTTTTCATGTGACAACACTGAAGAAATGACACTTGGCTACAATGTAAAGTATTGAGTATACAGTTTGTATAACAGTGTAAACTTTTTTATAATAGGTAGATTTTTTTCAAAGAGATCCAATATGATTTAAGGGTTAGAATACTGCACCAGAATTGGGAAGTCCAAACCCCTTTTTAGCCCTTAAGCTCAGTGTCCTTAATGGATCAGTCATTATCTTCCCATCAAACTCCCTCACTACATTGTTGTAAATATCAATCAAAGAACCAGTTTGATGTAGTGATTAAGATACAGACTAGAGACCTGGAGACCATGACTTCTAGTCCAACCTTAAGCACAAAGCTAGTGAGTGTCGTTGGGCCAGTCACCCTCTCTCAGTCTTAGGAAGAAGCAATGGAAAAACGTTTCTGAAATCTTGCCAAGAAAATTTGTCTTAGGCATTGCCTGGAGTCAAGACTGACCAGAAGTCTCTATCTCTATCATCTCTACCTCTATCTCAAATGAAGAATCATGTATCCCATGTTGAAAAGATTATGTATCAATGTATACATGTATGTTATAGGGAGATTTAGGCAGGAATATCTGGAACCAAACCTGAGATATTCAGTATGTGAAAAATATAGTTCTCCCTTGCTGTTGGTGTCTTTCCATTCTTACATCTTCCATACATGTTCTCTGTTTTGCAGGAAATGGCTCGTGTATTTTTTTTTAATGATGTCTTCTCTACCCTTGAAAGTGAAGTTTTTTTCTTCATGCTCTCCCAAGTTAAGTGTTGACAAGGTATAGGAAAATAGGACTTCTGCTGTGGGTTTAACACATGGGGTTTACGTTTTTCAATCAGTGGGTATATTTTCAGGTATTACTAAGAACATGTCCATCTCCATCTGTAGAGTACATTTGATAACACAGGGAAGAAAATGAAAGCAGTCAGAGACAAAAGGAGACAGAAGATGAATGCTAGTTTTCCCCTGGGGTTCATGGTTGAAGGAATTAACACAGCTTGGCACTCTAACCTAGCTGTGTTTGTTTCCATGGCAACAGCTACGTACATGTTTCATAGTATCTACAGTGACACAGTTGCAGAAATAGTAGCTTGCAGGTTTCTGATATCGCATCAGTGGGCTAGCAGCACATACACTGTCTTGAGTAAGTGTAGAAGAATTTTACCAGTCTAAGCCTCTGGATTGAGATCATTTAAGATGCATCTGACATGAGTTAACTTTAAAGAAGAGGGCTGAACCTTACGTGCCACTCTACCCGGGATGCCATGGTCAAAACTGAAAGTTGCAAGAAGCTGTTCAAGCAGTCCACGTTGATTTGAGCAAAACAATCAAATGTGAGTGAACACAGCTGGTTTAAAATGTGGGCAGTAAATTTTGAATGAAAATTTTGAGGAGTAAATAGTTGTGGCAAGATGAAGGCTGTTCCTTTTCTTTTCTTTTCTTTCTCCTTTATTCACATGTAGACAAAACTTGCAGATTTTGCAGATTTGTCTTAGTGTAATAGAATTGAATCTGAAATCTGGGAAGATTTTAGACTTCACAGTTGTTATATTGGGATTTCTTGAATTGTAAGGCTGATTCCAAATGAGAATGATTGAACCATTCGTTGACCAGCTGCTTAATTTGGGAAGATTTCAATCTCTTATGTCCTTCTTTAGGATTGTTGAAAATAGCAGAGCTGTGTCAAAGCATAACATTTAGTTACCCTGATTTGTCTCTGACATTGTACTGCTATTTTTTATTTTTTAAAAAATCTATTTCTTTGCTTTTCCCCCTCCTCCTCCTCCTCTTCTTTTTCTCGACACTATTATGATCAAAAGAAGAATATCCTGATATTCTGACAATTATATTTACCTCAACATATGCATGATCCAAGTATGTATTGTACTTTCTCCCATTGTTTCTGGATCATGGAGGAATGCACAGACATAAATGAACGTTAGAGTAAGTTTTAGCTCCATCTATTTTAGTGGTAGTTAGCCTATGAAGCACAGGGTGTTGGTGTTTCATTTGCACTGATTTCTTTCAGCCTAGTTTCATTGTTTTGTGATTTCACTATTGTAAAAGCAAAACAGGGCTTTTAATTTTGCTGATTAAGAGGACATTATTCTAGTCTAGAGGGTACGGTCTGATATCTGCCTTTGCTCCCCTCTTCACCTATTCTGTGTACATGCTCCTCCACAAATGGGAATTCCCTTTTATTGGTTCACTCAGATCAGAAGCTAGATTGTGTTTTGAGTTAGCATGTGAATGTTGGATACACACATACGCCGATGTTGTGAGTCTTCAGCAACATGGACGTACACTGATAGTGGCAGTCACTTAATTGTCAGCATACATACTTACACTGGAAAAAAAATGAGAAAGATCTATTTCCAAACTAATATGTAATTACAAGCAATCAAATATGGATGCCAACATTCACCAATTTATGGCTATTCATTATGATTCCTTATCCCTATTAACAATAATAATCAGTGTTAAAAATAATTTGGATAATCTTTCTCTGATTTGCCTGTTGCTTGAAAAAGTGATGTGTTTGTGTTTCTAAGACTTTAAAAAAAACCTGTAACTTTCCCCCCTAAAATTCTAATCTGCAGCTAACAAACTACATAATTTACTATCAGCAACAACTGTAGGTAAAAATAGAATGGCATTAATTTACCAAAGTTAATCTGTGAGTCATCCACATTTGTGGTTAGTACCAGAACCTAGAAAAGTTAGCAACTGCCAAGGTTGCATAGATGTTTGAAGAGCCCCACAATCCAGTCTTCAAACTGGTAGAATCCTAATTCTCCCTTCATGCTTTTTCACTGGCATTTAGGTAATAAACTCAATGGTCATCTCCTATATTCATGGAATTATATATTAGCTCATCACCATTGGCTGAGGAGGGACTAAAACAGCCTTTCATGCTTGCTGGGGATTTTGGGAGTGTTGGTTTCTCAGAAAATTTATTTCCCACTGAACTGGGAAATAAAGGCCTTGGAAGAAATATTCAAATGCTGTAATGTGTCTATACTTGTAAAGATTAGAATCGTGCAAACCATAATATTCCCTGTGACAGTATATGGAAGTGGAAGTTGGGCTCTGAAGAAGCAGATTGATAAGAGACACTTTTGAATGTTAGTGTTGGAGAAGACTTCTGAGAATACTGTGGATCAACAAGAAAATAAGCAAATAAGCATCATTGAAGAAATCAACTCAAAGTTCTCACTTAAAACGCAAGTGATCAGGCTCCAGGTTATCCTACTTCAGACACATTGTGCAAAGATCTAACTCTCTGGAAAATGCTCTAATGCTGGGAGTAAAAGGCAGCAAGGTGGGTGTTCTCACAGTGACTATGAGTGCACCATTAGAAAACCTGAAAAAACAGGTTAGGGACAGATTGTCATGAAAAAAAATATGTAGTTCCAAGAATTACCAATGAATTGATGGCGACCAATCAATCAATCAAGTATTTATACAGTCTCCCAATTTTTCCTTCTAGGAAATATGATTTGCAATTACATATTTGGTATCTCATTTTACAGAACTTCTCAGTTTTTGTGGATACCTTTCTCCTTGTACTGAGTGTATCAAGAACTACTCTCCTGAAATCCCATAGAGAGCCTGATTGTTCTGCATTCTTCCTCTCCTTAAACTCAAGGATAACACAGTCATTTTCTCCCATGTTTCCAATCACCTTCACTTTTCCAACCATTTCCTTTTGGTAAAATTAGGCCCCTTTATTACTTTTTCTACTTGTCATCAAGAAAAGATAGCAAATAGTAAGATTGTTGACTTTTGCAAAGATAGTTATTACAGTATTGAAAGTTTGATCATTTAACTTAGAAAGGCAGAATAATTATTGCCTGTCTAAGTGATCAATATTAAGCTCCCACAACAATATCATTTTTATTTTTAAACAGAATACTTTCAACAGGATTTTTATGCTCCAGTTCATTAATTTCTACGCTCACACGTACTTTATTTATATACGGTGAAACATCCCCTTCTTTTCTTTTTATTCTCTTCCTTTTGAATAAATTACACCTGTTCAGGTCTGTTTCAATCAAGTGTTCTACCATATGCCAGCAATTCCTGTGCTATCTTGTGATAACTACTAATTCTACATTTAAGATTTCTTAATACTGATTGAAAACTATCAAGGTGATATAGGATGGGTAAAAAAAGGTTACAGCAATAAGAAGCAATTTTTAAAAAACAAACAAACTTGGAACTAACTTTAAACATATTCTGTCTCTGTCCTTTGGGATGCAAGTTGAATGCTACCCTCAGCATTGTTAAGAAAAGTTTCCAATAAATCAAATAATTTTTACTTTCAAGCACCTTTTCTCTTTTGAGGCACCATGGAGGATGTGTTTAACTGCTTCGACTGAATCAGCGATTGCTGTTGTCTTACTTACTTACATGCCCATTGTCTACTATAAGCACTGCTTATAACTTTCTCTTCTTTATACAAAACATTCCCTGTGAGAAGCATGACATTCTGATTTATAGTACTCCTCCAAAGATGATTCATCCATTTTTGGATTCTAAGATTCTGAATATATCCCACATTTGATTTTGGACTGCATTTGAAAGATCCTTTAAAAGCTGTGGTGCCACAATGAAACTCCAGAATAAACTCTGCTTTGTTAACTCCACAATGAGAAAATCTGATATTGTATATGGAACCTGAAAAGACTAAACTTTACATATTGCCTAAAAGTTTAACATGTTGCCTGTTTTACTTTGGATTTAAGACTTCTGTGCTCATTGCATCTATCTGCATTATGTTCACATTATATAAATGACTTGTGTTAACCATACTGTCAACCCTGGATCCATCTTGGGACAGATTTTTAGGGCTGCCACGGTGTGGGATGGGCAAGCTGTGGGAACAGGAGAATAGCGAAGGTTTAGCCATAACAACATTCTTTTACAAGAGATCAAGGATAAGCTGCTGGCACCTGGCGGGGAGTGACCAAAGTTTAGCAGCAGCTGAGACAGGAGATTGATTGGACCATGTGACGTGAAGGTCGCTAAATGGGGCAGGGTGTGAGTTTTAGTGTGTATGGGGGGAAAACGTGGGGATTCAGATTCGGGTTTTCTCCAGGTGTGCCAACATGACTTCTCTAATAAATTCCTACTTTGATGGACTTTGCCTCGGAGTTCTGAATTGCATTGAGGGTTTACTTGGAACGCTGACACATATATTCTAAGACAGGGGTGGGCAATTAATTTTTCCAAGGGACCATATGAGAAATGGTAACTGTTGTGGAAGGTTGAAGCAATAGGGCTCTGAAAGTGTTCAGGCACGTATGTACACACATATATAAATTGGAAAAAAAATAGCAGTTGCCTTCAAAATGGAAGCAATGCAGTTTCATTGCATGCATGATATACGCTTATTTGCATTTTATTTTTAATTTCTGATTGACCTCACATAGACCAGACAGGGACAGAAAAAGGGCCAGATGTGGCCTGGAGGCCATAAAATGCCCAGGTCTGTTCTAAGATAATTGCCTTCTGCCCTTTCAAAATTGTAATCCAGTTTTTTATTTTGTGTATTTTCAATCCTGGGGTGGACTCTGCAAAGAAAAAACAGTTCAACTGTTTATTTAAATAATTGATGTAGTCATTGCTTGTTTTTCTGGTGACAAGCCTAATAGCTTGCCTTACATTAGATGGCAGTCCGTTATTTAAACATAAATTGTAGGGTAGATGCATCCTTTATAGGGTAGTGAACAAGAAAAGCACACACCGTTACCTGAATAATTTCATTTATCACATTTATTGTTGCTTGCTTGCCATCTATACATCCAAATATTTTATGCTTTGATTATATTCAGGCTTCAAATATTATTGTAATCACAAAATACTATATATATAATATTTAGTGTTTTATGCGGATCCACACACATACATTTCTTTTGATCTTTTCCTATTGTAATAATTGTAAGAATATATTTCACATATCTGTAAGAGGACAAACCACGATGAAACAAATTTAGTGCCATTTTTTCCATATTAATTTCAGACATTTTAGGGTCATTTTTTTTCTTTTATAAGATAAGACTTTCAATGACAATTTCATGCACCATGGGGTACTTTAGCACAGAGTTAATACTGTACTCAGTATGAGGGGTCATCGGTGCAGGCTATGAATTACCCATGGTCAGTCATTCAGCCCAGGTTTTTTTCAGTAGGTTACACTCAATTCAGTATGAGTATGACACCCATCAAATCTGTTTTGAATTCCCCCAAATCTCAAGCACTAACTTATGGCATTTATGAGGTGGTTGTTGGAGAGTGTAAATTCATCTTGCCAGTGGATAAGGATGTCCCTTGGCCAATCAGCCTTTGATTCAATTCAATTTTATGGACTTGCTGAGACAAATTTAGAGTGTAGGAATCAGAATCATTGTCAAATATGGCAATGTCAAAAAAAAGGGATATATGGATTTAAATTTTTTGTTGAAAGATTATTACATTTCATGAATTAAACTCAAGCAAATTTGAGAAACAAACTTAATATACCCAACACAAACCTCTTTTGATATTTTAATTATTATCTGCCTATGAGAGCATTTATTAAAACATAATGATATATTTTATTTATTTAATCTTGAAATAACATTAGAAAATATCAGTCAAAATATTTGAAACAAATATTGCAATTTCAGAATACTATTTTAATTAAAAAATGAGCATTCCTCTTTTTAAAAACTTAATTTCTGCTTAATCATTGCAGATGGGAATTTAAAATATATTTTCTCATGTGGAGGCATTACACTAAGAAATTTATTTATTTATTTATTTTTACATTTATATACCGCCCCATTCCGAAGACTCGGGGCGGTTTACAGCTTATAAGC
>JANHFL010003615.1:24508-54207 GCA_032468155.1 Oxyrhabdium leporinum | reverse complement strand
TTTGTACTCCTTACCTGGTGGCCGCCACACATACTTGACACCATCTGAACCAAGTAAGTTTATCTTGGTCTTATAGGACCACAGCACATGGTTCCAGAAATCCATGTCCTTAGTCTGCTTGTCTGCAGCAAACTGTTTGCGGGCTTTCTTGTGCACCTTTAGAAGAGGCTTCTTCTGGGATGACAGCCCTGCAGACCAATTTGATGCAGTGTGCGGTGTATGGTCTGAGCACTGACAGGCCTGACCCCCCCACCCTTTCAACCTCTGCAGCAATGCTGGCAGTACTCATGTTTATTTCCCAAACCCAACCTCTGGATATGATGCTGAGCACAGGCACTCAGCTTCTTTGGCCGACCATGGTGAGGCCTTTTCTGAGTGGAACCTGTCCTGTTAAATCACTGTATGGTCTTGGCCACCGTGCTGCAGCTCAGTTTCAGGGTCTTGGCAATCCTCTTAAAGCCTAGGTCATCTTTATGTAGAGCAACAATTCGTTTTTTCAGATCCTCAAACAGTTCGTTGCCATGTTGAACTTCCAGAAACGGCAGTATGAGAGAGCGATAACACCAAATTTAACACACCTCCTCCCCTTCACACCTGAGATCTTGTACCACTAATGAGCCACATGACACCAGGGAGGGAAAATAGCTAGTTGGGCCCCATTTGGACATTATCGCTTAGGGGTGTACTCACTTTTGTTGCCAGCAGTTTAGACATTAATGGCTGTGTGTTGCATTATTTTGAGGGAACAGCACATTTACAAGCTGTATACTCATTACTTTACATTGTAGCCAAGTGTCATTTCTTCAGTGTTGTCACATGAAAATATATACTTAAATATTTACAGAATGTGAGGGGGTGTACTCACTTCTGTGATATTCTGTATATGCCTAAACAGACCTAGTAATCTGAGGGATACTACGCGTAATAAATTTCTTTCTGTTACACAAATTTAATGTATCATAATTATATATACACTGTGAACCAAATTAAAAAAATATCTTTACTGGTCAGAAATACTTTCCTATGAACAATTTAGAATCCCATCTTTGAAGATTATACAGTATCTCATAGTGTCTGAGTTGAGGACGTGGCAACTCACAATCTACTGGTATTCCAGAGAGTAATAACTCCCATTAGCAGTATAAACAATATTTACCTGTTCCATTATGATATCATGGATTACTTATGCCTCTGTAAATTAAAGATATGTTTCGTAAATAGTTTCAATCGTTAACATAGCTGGCTAGTGAGCATTTTCTTTAAAGCTGTTTCAAAATGTCACCAAAATATGGAATAAGGTAGTATAAAATTTGGTACAAACCTATTAATGGCTTTAATTCTATTGCAGTGAGCTAAAGTAATAAAGTAACAGTAATGAACAAAGGTGGCTGTAATATAAAGTGAGACTGACTTAAAATTGGAATTTTTTTCACAGAAAATTTGAATTTAGTCTATTTTGTGATGCTAGCAATGGAACTACAGAGCACAGAAAGAATCTTAAAAATATTTCATTTTGATTAATGAATGGGTTAGACGTTCTAATGTTGAAATGCTTTATCTATTATATAGTCCTTTTTTACCATTCAAAATTTTATTATTTTTTTACAAAGCATAAAATACAAAAATATAAAGAGAGATGAAGGGAAAATAGGGGAGGGAAAGGGAAAGAGAAAAGTGTAGGGTAGAATCTTTACACTCTTGTGGGAAGATCCACATTAGGGATAGAGCAACAACCATCTGTTTACAATTACGGATTTAAAGGAGACCATTTAACATTGTGAATCCAACTCCCTTGTCACTAACATCATCAAAGCAAATATTCCCAATAGAGCATTGTCTAAGCTTTGCTTGAACAGATCCAGGAAACAGAACCCACAACTACTTGATTAATTGGATCTATTGTTAAACTGCTCTAATTATTAGGAAATGGTGTTCTAATAATCAATCTGCCTTGCTATAAATTCCATCTTGTGTTTGGCACTCTTATTTAATAGTAAACAGGTTTTGATCTACAGTGTCACTTTCTTTCAGATAGTTGAAGAACAGGATATCCTGAAAAACATCCAGAATATTACATATATCTGTCAATTAAGAGATTATCCCTCTTATATTTTGCACTGGGGCTCATAGTGACATGTGCCCTTTATTTATTTATACTCACGCATAAATGTATACCAAAATGTCATATCATTGTGATAACAATACAGAGGAGCTGTTTTCAACACACTTATTATTGTAGGAAAAGGAATGGCAGAATCTGGTGGCAGAATCAAAAGAGGAATCAGCCTAGCGACTCTGCATAGCCACAAATGGACTAAGTTCTGAACATCTTGAATTCTGTTGACCCTTATCCAGCACTGTGGAGATCATATTGCAAGGACTGATCATAAAGTTACTATTTTATCATGGTTATAACGGAATAGTTGCTAAATGAGACTGTTGCTAAATAAGGACTACCTGTAATGATAACTCTTATACTTACATTTACTTAAGATTGTAGTTCTGTATTCAATCTCTTAGGTCTCCTTTTGTCAAAGGAGGACAAAAAAATTCATGTTAAAGATTGATTAGAATGGATGCTGCTTTTTGCGGACTCTTTTATTTAAGAGCACATTGAATTTTTATGCCAAAGCTTTGGTTGACTGGAATGTTACACGTAATTAAACAACATTTTGTATAGAAAAACAGAATATAACATATACATTCATAGGTGAGCAAAACAAACATTGTCCATATTAAAAACCTGTATTTTAGAAGATGAAATGCAATGAGAATTGTGAACCCATCATATATTTGGTATCTTAATAATTAATAATTGCTTATATAATCCCATATAATATGCACAGCAATGCCATGGCAAGCTTTATAAGCAATTACACTTTTATGGGAAATTACTGAATGAGAAGTATTTTTATTCTTATAAAGGCACTGAAACCAGGCCTCTTGCAGTATAAAGGAAAATATTGCCATTCATATATTACAGAGTTACTGCAAAGACTGAAAATATATTAACCATTCAATAACTGAGCAGGACATAAGGGAAGTCAAAAGACAACTAATATATAGATGTTGACAAACCTGAATATTTTTTTAAAAAGCAGAGTTCCAGTTTTGGGACATCTGATAACGCTGATTATTATCTTTAAACATTGTCCACCAGTAGGCATTAATAAAAAAATCAATGATATGCCTATTTTCTATATGGGGTTATGCCCATACATTCAATTCTGAAATAGTAATTTCATAGAATTGATTTTGTTGCAACTTCTTTTCATTTGAAAACACGACAAATGACAGCATGTACAGATATATAAAATTACAATCATGAATGTAAACAGACCAGCTGTTTCTGCTTTTATAAAGCCCTGTTATCCTTCTATAGGACTATACTTTTAAACAGTATTCTGCAGAAACCTATGTAGCAAACACTTTCTTTTAAAAAAAGAACCTTTGGATAGTATGTAAACAGGAAATAAATTCATAAATAATGTAATCAAAATTAATTCATGCCCTATACTAAAGCATAGGTTAGAATAATCTTGCACAATTTCCAGATATTGATGTAAACAAAGAATGTGGTAAATCATGTATATACTGTCCATAACTGACTCCCAAAATGTCTCATATTCAAATAGGAAAAAATAAGAAGTACTTCTCCATCAAGACTGAGTAGGCCAGGTGTCATCTTAGGGCAAGATACTAATTTATGAGTATATGATTTTTTGGACACTACCCCTTTAGCTATGTAATTACTACTGTGAAATCTCATTAGAGGTACCTCGATATAATAGGAAGGATGTGATGCTTCCAGAAGCCATATTTAAATTGAAGCATGGAGAGAGATTACAGGCTAAACCTTGCACTTGGCAGATGAATGACTAAACGGAATGGAGTCAAGACCAAGATTTTGTTCCCTATACAACTGCTGCTGACAGACAAAATAATTGGCATAAAGTAAGAATGAGTTTTTAACTTAGTATTGAGCATGCATGAAATAGAAATAAAATATTTTGCTATGAAACAATTAGTTCTGCTACATTAGCATTTAAAATGTTTTCTTTTTAATTTGTTTTGGTGGCCCTGACTCTTGTCAAGTTAGAATAAATCTTCAGTGAAGCTGATCTGTGAACTGAAATCAAATTTAACTTTTAACGATACAATTGTATATTATATAGATGCTATTAGTGCTTACATGACTCAAAATATATGACACATTAGCTTTGGAGTATTAGTTTCTACAGCAGGTTGTTCAATTTTCCTTTCATTTTCCAAGTCCAAGAATCTAAACAGTTTTCATCTGTTAGTTAAACAACATGCATGAATACCAGAAATAAAGTATAAATTGCTAAATTCTACTTTAGGGATCAGTATTCAGAAAAGTAGCCATTAACCACAGCCATGTTAATATTTCTTAGTAATGAAAAAAGGCATACTGTAAACTTTTAAAAGGCCTATTGTAAATCTGTCCCCAAATAACGGCCTTTTAAAAATCTTTGCCTTCTCTCCCTTTCTAGATGTCTCTGCAATACAATACTACTATGCTAGGCTGTTTTGGTTTTGCATTGTGCGCATATTTTAGACAACAATGATGGAAATATTTTGTGCAGTTTTTACATTTAAGATATCAGTACCTTAAAATTACAAGTGTAAACTTTGTTGCTCTTTATATTTTAGAAACGAAGTCACCTTTAACCTGAAAATGTACAACTTATGCATTCCAGAAGTTATTTTATATACAGTGAAACACACTCTGTGTGGCAAACGTGATTTCAAAAACTGCTTTTTTCTGTAAGGATTTGTTCGTTAAAAGAGGCAATGAAGTATTCCTTCAAGTTTTGTCTGAAGTGCTTAATTCTTTTTCAGAAAGCATTTCACTACTAACATCACACTACTATTATTTAAATTATTTTTTGTCTTCTAATGGTACAGTCAAATATCAGGAACTGAAGAGCAAGTGGCATCTGTACAGAAACAAAATACTATTTCAGTCAAATTTTAAGCTGAATTCATAACGCCTCATTCTGAATTCAACATAATTTCTACAAATGAGTTCAGAAATTTTCTATAACACCCAATCCATTTGAAATTTGTACTATACTGTAAATAACAGTTTAAATTCAGAATGATGCTTTGTACACCATTAAAATACATGCTTGTGTTTTGTGAAAAC
Source organism: Oxyrhabdium leporinum (assembly GCA_032468155.1). Lineage (NCBI taxonomy): Eukaryota > Metazoa > Chordata > Lepidosauria > Squamata > Cyclocoridae > Oxyrhabdium > Oxyrhabdium leporinum. The sequence continues at coordinate 49,037 of JANHFL010003615.1, read as the reverse complement.
TAAATCAGAACAGCTGAAAGTCCTCTTAAGGCTTAAAACTAAGCTCATTGCCAGACCTGACCAGATCAAGAGTTTTCTCACATTTTTCAATCATTTAAATGTGTACTTATCCACTTCTTTGAATCACTCATAAAACTAAAACCTCTGGATATGTGTTTTACATCACATATCAATTTAAAAATTGATAATCCTCCACAAAAGCTAAAATTATAACTATGCATAACTTACAGACATGTTTACAGAATTGGCTTAACATATGGTTTTTAATCTGAACTTGCAATATTTAATGGAATCCCAAGAAAAGAAAGGGGCTGGAAGCAAACTGAATAGTTCTGGCAAGTGGTAGGTAGTAAGAAAGTCAAGATATTATAAGCCACAATGTCACACAAAATACTTTCAACTAAATCAAGATCTGCAAGATATGGGGGAACACTATATCTGGAGCAGTCAAACAAGCAAAAGAACCTGAAAATGTGCTGAGCTTCATGTTAAACTTGATTATTATATATTACTTTAAAGGACCTTTCTTTTTTTAGCTTTTTAAAGTCACTGGTACAAGCAAAACAGTGAGTAATTTAGAAGAGTTTCTTGTATGTACAGTATTTCATTCCATAGGTCAAACAATTTTTTTCCGTCTGTGTATTGATTAAGCACAACTGGAAACACAGATAGTCCTTGCTTAGTCCTTGCTTAACAACCATTTTTTCAGTGATCGTTCGAAAATACAATGCTCCAAGGAGGTTCCAAGGACTCCCTCTGGTTTCTGAAGGAGGGGGGAGAGGGGAGCTGGAAATGGTCTACCCCAAAATCCATTTGCAGCATGGGGTGTTTGCTGCCAGCCCCCAGAAACAAAAGGTAATGGGGGCTGGCTACAAAGGCCGCATGCTGCAAACAGTCCATGCCAAAATCCTGCCAGTCCCTGCAAAAAAAGAACCCTTTTTTCTCCGCAGGACAATGCAGCATATATGTCTTTTGATCTTGGCTGCAAATACTCTGCAAATACTTAGGCCAAAATTCTGCTGGGATTTTTGGATGGACTTTTTTCAGTCAGCCTCTTTTGAGACCAAGGTAGATCCTCCAGCAGGCAGTATTTTGAGAGGAAAAGAGTTGCCTGTTGAAAGGATGCAAGCCCATGTAGACCACTCTTTGCTCTGTCCACTTAATGATCCAGGAGATTGCTTAATGACCACAACCAGGACTGCCAGGATTGCAATTGTTGAGTAAATTAGTTATGAAGTTTTGCTTAATGGTTGTTTCACTTAATGACTCAAGATTGTGATCTCAATTGTGGCTGTAAGTCGAGAACTACCTGTACTTATGTGTCATCAGTTAAAATCAAAAAGTGTTGCCTACTAATGAACCATTTCTCATCTTTTTAATTCAATACTGATCAAGAATTTTAAGCAGATAAAACAGAAAAAAGGTTTGTACAGATTTCAATTAAAATTATATAAATTTGATTGTTAAAATAAAAGTATGACCAATTAAAAGCTTACCGATATGAGAACATGTAAACTTTTTCAAGCATTACTTACCTGAGGGGCTTCTCTCAACAGCTCTCCGCCCTGCAAAGTCTTCAAATGATGTTGGTTGGATTTTAGCAGGGGTATATGTATTTAAAGAACACTTCCTTTCTGTCATGGATTCAATAAATGACGGAGAACCTGAAAGATTAATGGGGGCAGAATAAGTAGTTCTGTAAAAAAACTCACATTATTTTTTTAGCACTGCTACTAAGGAGAAATTTCCTAACAGAACAATCAACCAGTGGAATGGCTTGCCTTCAGAAGTTGTGGGTGCCCCATCACTAGAGGCTTTCAAGAAGAGACTGGACAGCCATTTGTCTGAAATAGACTCTCCTGCTTCAGCAGGGGGTCGGACTAGATAACCTACAATGTCCCTTCCAACTCTGTTATTCTACATCTATGTGCATTTTTAGGAAATAAAATTACTCAATCTGACTTTAGGATGCCTTAGATCGCGTGCCACACCACTGAAATGTTGGATAGATCATCTTTGGAATGGTAGTGGAAGTATACTTTCTGGAATTTTCAGTCATCAGTATGAGCAGCTGGATATTGTTCACTGTTGTATATTTGGGTGTAGGTTTACTCTTTTTTTAAAACTCATATTTATCTCTTGTTCTTCCAGCAGTTCCAGGCACTATACATTATATATATTACCTTCTAGTGAGTTTCCATGGAATTGAATCTGGGTCTTCCACTCGTAGTCTACACCTTACACCCTGTATATAGGTAGTCCTTGACTTATGACCATTCATTCAGCGACTGTTCAAAATTACAACCAAACAGACTTACAACTCATGCCTGAAATTATGGCTGCTATAAGGCCTCTACAGTTGTGAACAAAATTTGAGCACTTGGCAATCTACAGACCACAGGGAAGTATGCAAACCTATCTCCCCCTTATCCTGTCCCACCTGATAACCACAAGGCTTGGACCTGCTTCCCACCCCGCTAGGTCCCACACTTTCCATCCCACATCCCATGGATTGGTCACTCACTTTTTTATAGGCCTCTGGCAAGCAGCAGCTCTTCCATGGGACCTTTCTATATGGTGGAGGTCATGTGGCACCTTCCTGGAAGCGGGTGCCATTTTGGAACAGCCACAATTCATTTTAGCCACTGCCAAAATGGCATCCACTTCTGGGCTGATACCACATGGCCCCCACTGTGTAAGGAAGCCATGTGGAAGAGCAGCTGCTTACTGAAGATCTATCAAAAGATAAATGACTAATCTGTGATGCGGGTAAGGAGGAGAGTGTGAGACCCAGCAGTTCGAGAAGCAGGACCAAGGCCTGCAGCGACTTAGTGAGGTGGGAAAGCAAGTCCAAGGCCTATTAAGAACTCAAGTATGGCGGGAAGCAGAGCATGGGGTGTTGCAGGAAGTGGTGAAGGCCTAGGACAGATCACCCAAGAACTGGGAAGATGCTGCAACTGGAACAGGGAGAAAAGGGATTGGGGTCATTAAGCAAGATGATCACATAGGTGTCTCACTTGACAACCGTCACAATTTGCAACCATAATAGCTCCATTACGATCATAAGTCAAGGACTACCTGTATTACAATATAACATAAGTTAGTACATGGAAAAGTTTGTAAATTCTGCTGGGCCTTCAGAGGTAGGTGAAGCTGATTTAAAAATTAGTCTTGAACAAGAGAAGGTTGAGAGGTGGAATAATAAAAGCAACTTAACTTTGGGGATCTTCAGTATTTGAAGAGGTAGAAACAACCTTTGTTATTACATATTCTAAACTCATAAATCTGACAATTGTATAGTATTGTTATTAAGCAAGATTCAGCCAAGTGAATCTATCAAAATGCTAAAGCAAAGGCGAAGTAAGAAGTGCATTTTGTTTGGAAACTGTCTGTCATCCACTAAAGGCCTTGCCATCAAAACCTGAGTTTTTCAACAGGCCTTAGGATGGAATATATGTTCCGCATTGTTTGGAATCAAGTATTTTTAAATCTATACAAACAAGAAAATTAATACAATTGTAAAGCAGCCCCTTCTGTAATTGGAATTTCATGACCATTTATTTTAGACACTGTTTTGTACTGTATCTGTGTCTTAGATTTTGTTCTTCTAAATGTAAGCAACTCAAAGTGCTAATTCTGATATTTTATTGAATTGTTTACATTTAACAATGTATTGTAGTTTGAAAAATAGAATATATAATAAATAATTACGAAAGGAAGCTGTAGATATATCTGGAAAATTTTCACACGAGGTTGAGGTTGTAATTGAGGCAAGAAATTCATCCACTTGCTTTAAAGACAAGGAGTTATGGAGAGTTTCTAAAGGACAAATTGAAGGCACCATGGAATATAATTCAAAACCTAAAAAAGAAAAAAAAAACCAGAAATTTTTACCATAAAAGCCTGGAAGCAGTGAATTATTTTTTGGATAGTAAAGTGATCTACAGAACTTTAAAGCTACAATAGAGAAAAACCACCACCCTAGGCCATGTGTAATGAAATATTTTTCAACACAGCAAACTTCTGATTTTGACAAATCTTTGTTCTCATCAAAAATAGTTCCAAAATTTTGTCTGATTATACAAGGTAAATTTTCAGAGATAGTACATGTCAAACATGAGAATAAAGAATGGCCAAAAATCACTCTGGCTCTCACTCAAATATATAAATACATATAAATACACTGAATATAAATACACTGACCACTTCACAAACTAAAATAATACTTAGACCAAAGGAGTCAGAGGTTATTTCACATGAAGCTCATAATTCTATATAAACTTAATATAACATGCATATTTAAATTAGGCAGCAGTTTAACCATCACTTACACAACTGTAGTTACAATCACATATATATGCATTTTAGCAGAAGTCCTATTTAAGAATTAGTTAAGTTAATGTTGCCATATATCCTAAGATTATTTTTATAACCAATGAAACTGTGTTTCCCACCTACATAAAAATAATTTTAAAGTATACAATTTTGAGTTAAAATTTAAGAAACTCATTTCATAAAACATCAACATGCAAGATTTAACATGTATTAAATAATACCTGCCTCATTAATTATACAAAAATTATTTTAGACAAAACTACAGGTATTCTAGTATTTAATGAGTAAGGAAACTTAACTAAACAAATATATATTTGATTGTGTGGGTATGTACACATACAGACATATATGAGAGATTTGAAGGAGTTTCATGAACTGATTATGACAGTGCCCCACAAAATGATGTCCATATATTATATTGTTTAAAGAACGAAACTATTTCATTCAATTTAGATTGCCAAATTATTTTCAAGGCATTTATTTCAAAAACAGGATTGTAACTGAAGTAGTTGTTCAAGGACACATTTAAAATGTAATATTAATTTTAACTCACAATCTCTCAATGATTTCAATACCACTTTTGCCTCAATTTTTTAAAACCTATAATATTTCATGTGTAAAGTAATATTTATTAAGGATATCTGGGCACTTGGTTTAATCGTAGCAATTAAGTTTCTATGTATAATTCAAATTAATTGTATTTAAAGCTTGGTAAAATAAACTACAACAGTATACATGCAAGCGCAAACCCTTTCTTTGCATTACAGTAAATTCCACAAGAACTGCAGCTTTTTTTTACCAGAGAAAAATCTATAAGCACAAGTAACTCCAAGATTACAAGAAGGAATATAATAAGAAACTATGTTTTTGTCTTAAAGAGCTCATGCCTATCCAAATGCTTAGATATCAGTACCTTGGAAAAGTGTATAGGAAAATTGTATTATAATTACTGTAGTATCTCTCCTTGGCTATACAGTGGGGACTAAGTAGTTACACATACACTCAACCTTTAGCAGTTCTATTATCTAATTATCAAATACTTTTAGATATTTCCTAAGAGGCTGATTTGGTGAAAAGGAAAAAAGAAAACTTCCTTCTTAAGTTAGTCTTTAAAACAAGCCCAGCTTTAATTAAACAATAGTTCTAGGGTAATTTTTATTGCAATACATATCTATATCTCAACATGGAAGACAATGAAAGGGTTAGCGCAGCAACAGAAAGCCAGCCTGCCATCTTACATTTGAAAGCTATAAAGACATACCACTGGAGCCTAGAAATTCCTCAGAGGAAACCGACCAGCACCTATAGAGGTCTGGATGCTCTGCATAGAGGCCCAGAAAATAAGGTAAAGCACTGTCAGTAGGTACTGATTTCACCATATTTCTTATACTCAAGATGAGAAAAGGAGAAAGACTGAAAAAAGATTAGGATNNNAGAGAGAGAGAGGGGGGGGGCTCCAATGAAAAGGTGAGGAAAAGACAATAAACCACGCCTCTGTCCCTAAGAGTCACTACCAATATGTCGGAGAGTATCTTTAAGGTTCAAATAAATACCTAAAGCATGCAATAAATTATTAGATACTAAGAAACATATTAAATAGATCAGAGAAAGCTCTGTAATGTAGTTGTGCATAATATACAAAGTATATTAAGAACATAATTTAGATGAAATGTATTTAGCTATTAAACAGAATTTTCTTTATTATGCAAATATGTAATATGTCAGGACATAATAATTAACATTAAAAATCCAACTTGGTTGCTTTGCATTGCTGCACTAAGTTGCTTTCTCTTTTTAGATAGTTTAGTTTTAAGAGTTTAAACATGTTTTTAAATTTCGAAATTCATATTTATAATATATAGAAACTGTCTTTACAAATATTTTTCATAACTAAAGTTGACCTGTTATAGGTAGTCCTTGCTTTCTGACTGTTGTTTAACAACCATTTGAAGTTATGATGGACTCAAAAAGTTACAACTGTCCTCAAGTTACTATTGCTGCACCACCCAATGGTTCCATGATCACAATTCAGGTGCTTGACAATTTACAACCTGGTGTACTATCCCATGGTTACATGATCCATGTTTTACAACTTTTTTTTGCCATTTTCTGACAAAAAACACCCTTTGGATAAGCTTGGAGTTACGAACATGTGATTTGCTTAACAACCATTTAATTTGTTTAACAACCACAGTGACTCACTTAACAATCAGTGTAAAAACAGTCATAAATTCAAGTCCAGTCACATGGTGATTCGACTTCTGACCACAACGAATTATGACCAAAATTCCGGGCTCAACTGTGATCATAAGTCAAGTACTTCTTCCATTTTTTAGTCTGTTTCTAATAATTAAATGTATCAAAGAGTTAACTATAGTTCTGTAACGTCAGTAAGAGTCCATATTTCTTTTTACTTATTAATGTTTCTTACTTAATAGTACTGGAAAGTTTTGAATTAAGGATTGAGGGCAGCATTGTTATTGTGGGGCAGTCAGTTCAGTTTCTGTAATAAAAGAATTGACTCTGGCAAAGTTTGTGCAAAATGTTTCATATGGGAACAGCAAAAGGGTGTTTTCCCCCAGCATCTAATTTTAACAACAAAACCAGTTTTGAATTCGTTCACAGTCTTCAAGGGAATGCAGCTATATATTGATTAAATAAAACCTGGTTCCATCATAATGGGAAAACGATTGAAATAAGGGAAACAACTTGTGTTATTGTTAGTATAGTGTACTGTTTTAACTTTTATTTTAATGCAATGCAGTTTCAAGAAAGATGATTGATAGATTTCATTTTAAATGACAATTTAAATTAAGAGAGTGCTCTTATCAATAGCTGTTAATGAAATTAAATAAACAGTACCCCAAGTTTAAAGGCAGCGTAGCTTGGGGTGCTGGAGACAAAAAGTAGTAGAAATGCCTTTTCTTTTTTTGCCTTTTGCAATTCCCAACACAATTTGATGGTTGCTATTGGAAACGAAATGCTTAAGAAAATGCACTTTGAACTAATTTAGCAAGACATTTTTTTATGCTGCGGTACAAAGGTTCAGGATGAAAATATCTAATGCAACAAGAAGACAAAGAATATTATGAAGAGAGTCCCAGGAACTTTAAGATCAGAATTTTTTTAAAAACATGTATTAAGATGTATTCATTGTGTCAGTTATTTGGATGAAAGTGTATAATTAGATTTGAATTATTCTTTCATATTATTTCCCCAAAATATTTGATGTGTGAATTAAAAAAAATGAAATTAATATATGAAAAGGGATTAATCAATTGCCACATCTAATAATTGGACAAATGTCTATTTGCTTAAGATGGAGCGTAGAAAGATAGTGGGATAATAATATCCATCCCATTTTTGAGGGGGATGAAGAAAGGGAATATTTTTTTTTTTAAATAAAAGCAAAACATACCATTGGTTGGGTGTCGAGCAAATGTGATAGAAAACCTTTTAACAGCAGAACCACGTGTGGTGTCTGAGAAAGAGAAAAACAGGTACCTGAAATTCAAACCAGCTACCAGAAGAGGGACATTTCAAGAAAAGACAGGAAGGTGGGAAGAAGGGAAATAAAAAAAAAAGGTTAGAATTAAGTGGCATGCAAAAGGTATTGGAAAAAGTGCACAGGCCAAATAGATTTAAAAATAACCTTCACTTGATATTAAGTAGGATTTTAATGGAGTGCATGGACTTAAAGGAGTAACTGAAAATTTGATGCACAAAATGATGCATGATTGGCATTAATGTCCAGGTAGTGACAGCAGAAAAAAAGGTGTATGTGTTTTTTATTCTCAAACATGTTAGAAAATATTGCAATACCATTCAAAATTTGGTGCTGTCATTTCCATTAACTGTCCAAAGCCTAAACTATAATTTAAAAACATCTATATTTTTGTTTCATTCCTAACCAATTTCAAGAATTTCCAAAATATATTTTTCAAAACACTTTTGAAGTCATACAGATTGTATTTCTTAAAGCTTTTATTAAGAAGATATGTTACACAAGAACTGAAGAAGCATTAACCTCAACCTAATGCTGAAAAGATAGGCAGTAAGATTCACTTTATTTAATTCTGAAAAATAATAAACTAGCCTTCTTCTCAGTCAAAAGATTTAGGCCTTTTTAAAGTGTTCCTTAGTGCACAATATAGTGGGCATGTGTAAATGTAAATGCATGTGCGAAAGTGTGCACATACCATCTATGCAGCCAGAAGTAGTCAGCTTTTTACGATGAGTACGAGCATAATCCTGTAGATTGGGTGCACTTGAAGACCCCCCGAGCACCGAGGTGCAAAACAGGCTCGCACAGTGAGACCCTGATGGGAGTTAGAGAAAATACATACAAAAACCAGGTGTTCTTCTATTCACATTGGGATGCATGCAGCATGCAAGCATTTTGCTCTTACCACACAAAAGGCACCTTGTGGCATTGCCTTGGATAGATTTTCATTATGCTTGTAGCATCTTAGTGATATTTACAGTAATTTCCTATAATAATTTGTGTTTAAAGCTATTTTTACCAAAGATAAGGTTGTCCTTAAATTCAGGATAAACAAACTTGGCAAAGGAAAAAGGAGGCAGTGTAAAATAAAGAGTGGAATTATAAAGGTTAGATTTCAGAAACTGTACTTGAGCTGAAAAAAAAATATGAAGATAGAATTCTAGATAGAGCAGAACTGAACACATGTTCATATGCAAATTTTCCTGGAATTCTTGAGTATTTCTCAAACAATCTGCTTATGCCTTACATCCATTTGGATTTTTGGTAGATGGATCCCATGAAATATGTCCAGTAGCTAAATTCACTCTACTTGTATTAAATATATATTACTTTCAAATTAATATTGAAATTGTATAAACAACTGTATTTTTGCTAATAACTAAAAATCTGACATAAAAATATTAATATACATTTACAAGATTATTTTTCTGTGGCATATCTATCACTATCTAATTCATATTTAAAAGTTACAAAAAAGGCTACTTATAAATGCAATTTATTTTTTTCAACTATTGATAAAATGTGTTTCTCAATGGAACTTGTAACAGGAGAAATTTTCTATTTAAAAACTGGCTTATATAATTTTAAGCATATGCCCCTAACTGCAACGAGTTGCAGTAGCTATTAATGACCTAACGAAAAGCAAAACATTACTAGCACCTGCGATGATGAAACTCATCCAATGTAAATGATGTAGCAAAAAAATTTGAAGCAAAGTTATACCTTCAGTTATGCACATAAGTAGATCAGGTTTTTTTCCCCATACTGACTATGTGATATAGCAGAGAAATGAAGACTGAAAATTAGAAAAAGTAAATTCCAAAAACCAAAAGCACCTGTTGTATATGCAGTTTTCACTTCTGATATGATTAATACCAAATAAAGGCTGTATTGAAGGAGTACAGAATTTAGCAGAGATATACAGAAATTTTTAACAGGTTACAGTCAAGTTATTTGACAATATTTATAATTTTGTATGTTCTGAAAGCGTTATGCAAACTGGATCATCTATATCTAAGAACACAAATCATGTACTATTGATAAATATTAGGTTGCAGAAAGTGAATGCTGAGCCTGAAAACCATCTACATTTGCTCTGTTAGAAGACCAGCTCCACTGAGCTGGTTCTCATTTCCATTAAAAAAAAACTGTATAAAAAGAGTTTTAGCCTTGAAAACAGGTAACTTTTGATGGCTTTTTCCTCTCTTCCTTCATCCTTTTTGGTTTTGTGAAATCTTTTACTATAAACCTGTAAAGCATGAATGGTTTTGTTGGTTTCTGATTTTATTGCAACCCACCCTGGAAATCATTTTAGATGAAGAGGAAGAAGGCAATAATGCTTTCAATAATATTGATAATACAGTAAAGTATGATTTAATAAGCAGTTATAATAGCTATCTATCTTTATATACTGAAAGCTGTAGTTGATGGAATTTGGGGTAGTGCAAAGAACTTTTACTATTGTTTTAAAAGAAAAAGGAAGATAGCAAATAAGGAAAAAAAAGGAATGGGTTGATTTTCAAGAGCGTCTTAATTGATACAAAGGAATATCATCCCAGAAATCTTAGTTTGTTTTTTATATTGATCCAATCATCAGTTGGTATTAAAATTACTGTGATGCCAAATTGCAGACCTACAAGATTATCAGAACAATATTAAAACCAGGGTACTTTCATTTCAAAGAATCAGGATTTTATTAGATGTACATACCTATACTACTGGTCTTTTGTTCCACAATTGTTCTTGGAGGTCGAAAGAGACTATTATTTTCTGATGGTGCCTGAACATAAGAAAGAGACAAATAAGGAAAGCAGTCTAATGGGCTGGTTGAATCCATTAAACTTGAAACAGCCGCCTGCTAAGACAGACAAGTATTAAAAAGCCATACAATGGGTTAGTAGAAATACCAACATAATATGAAAGATCATGCAATTATTGCTGAAGGAGTTCCATTTCACTCATGAGATCCTTGCAATGAAGTGGTGCAAGCAGGCATTCATGATAAAACAGGACAGACACCAATAAAATTATGAAAACACATATAACTGTATCATTTTAGTTTAGTTTACCAAATGAATACTCCTAAACTGCGCCTGTATTGGAAGGGGAAAAAAAAAAGAGGAAATACAGACAGGCTGATGAAGTCACCATACAATTACTGAACCATACGCAGCCCTACCAGAATGAATTTCTGATGTTCAAAATTAACACTTATTCTCTATGTCAAAATTTTAAAAAGTCAAGATCAAACAGAAACAATGTAGTTTCTAAAGAAACGTTTTCACAACAGAACACCATCCATTGTTTAGCATAAACAATGCAACTGCTTTAAGGTATTAACCTTTTGACTAACATATTTAAGTAAATGTACAATATTATATTCATTTTCCCATTTCAGCATATTTTACATGAAAATGGGTGAAGTACTGTGAGGAGGAGGAGGAGAGAGGAAGAAAAAAAAAGTATATCCAGTTAATGCGTGGAGAAAATAATGATTAGTATTAATGATTTTTTTTCCTGCACAGTTAACGGCAACTGAAAATATTATCTATTTCTAACCCCAAATATAGCGTAATCCAATTATTTCCAATGTCAGCAAAAAAACCTCATTTAGATTTATTTGCCACCAAATTAGATGCTGCTGCTTTTATTTCTTTAAGAAAAAAGCCTTGAAGGACAGCTAAGCCAGAGCTTAGGTCTGTTTCATTAGGCTACAACCCATAATAATCCATATACTGCTAAATGCAACTAATTCCATAACCAAATATATTTAGTGAAAAGTGTGTAGGAAAAAAACAAACAAAAATAAGACATGCACTTGCTTTTTTCCCCCCAGGCATTTTTGGAAGTTATTATTATTTTTAAAATCATATTTTAATGACAGGTGAAGTAATTTACTTTGAACAAAATCCAGAACAAGGGATTAGATGTCCTTAAAGACAATTGGTTCCTGCTTGGAATGCACAGTAATGTTTAATGAAGTAAAGTTTAAAAACCTGTTGCCATGAGCCAAAAATACTGGATGTGAAAGCCAATGATTTAGGGGAGACAGGGGAAGAAGTGATTTGTTCCCCTGATCTGCGTCTTCGACGCCCAGTACCCACACCACTGGTATAATGCAGCCACTCTGGGCTAGACACACTCAGGGGGCTCTCTTCCTGGAAATGAGAAAGGGGGCAAAAAAACAGCAAAGCATGCAACGTTAGAGTCAGAGCTAAATGGTAAGAAAATAAAATATAGTTGCATTCTAAATAGCTCGATTCTAACCAAACAAAACCCACCAGCAACTGCAACCATTCAGCTACTGGTTTTGCTACAGGTACAGTACGTCAGCAATATTAATGGTGATTTTTAAATTCTACACGGAAATGAGTAAAATTGTGTGTGTATGTATGTGTATATTTCAAACACAAACGTAGTACTTGTAAACATACATACAAACACATACATACATATACTTTTGCTGCATCCTTATCATTAATGCAGTATTGTACGAAATAAAATTAAAAACTCTTTGGAAATTATATAGCTGAACTTTGATAGCAGTAGCAGGTAATTTCTTAATGCGGAAGATATATTTCGATAACTTTTTCTAATGTCAGTGAAATTTAGCCATATCGACTGTCTGATTAAGCTTCATTCTTCCTTTAGTTTTTAGATAAGTGAACCAAACCAACCACCAGTAAATAAACTTCCACATCAACAAAGCTCAATACACACAAATCTCAATACAGTATACCATTTGAAAGATATTAAGTAACTTAAAACCAAGATAAGCTCACAAGGAATATTTTTTTAAAATAATAATTTTTGTTTATAAATGACAAAATTACAGCTAATTTATGTGGATACACACTGGCAGTAGCTTAATATCAGCATCTAAAGAGAAAGTGAGTAAAAATCATTTTATTGTCAAATTATTCTTTTAACCAAAATCTTTTATTTTAAATGACAGCTTTCAGTATTTCTTTTTGAGATGAAAAGAATTTGACCCAATGGTCCTTTAAATATATATAAGGATGTGTTCAAAGGAAACGTAATATAGTGTAACAATATTTTCAAGCTTCCCACATTTATGTTTCAAATAACTACGTTCAGTAAATTAAAATTTTAATTGGTATAGAACTAATAGAACTCACATGTATAAATCAAAAGCTAGAGAAGATAGGTATTATACTGTTATAGCAGATCTTTTTGCATCCTGAAAGAAAGCATGTTTCAAAAATATTCATATGTCATTAAAAATTATAAGCTGTTGAAATTTAATAAAAGTATTTATGCTATTATAGCAATACATTTTCCATTATTGTGACAAATGTTACAGAAATATAGTAAAGGAAGGACAGATTACAGAATTTGCTTTCAACAGACCAGCTAACTCAGAAGCGTTCTTGTGTCAAAAGAATTCAGTGCAAATGCTAGATGAAAGATGGGAGGGCTCAAAATAACAAGACATACATTATGTACAGCAATTGTTGGAAAATAGAAGTTTATGTCACAAGATTTCACATTATGTGGCCTGTGAATTCTGATCTCCTGGAGCTAACACTGAATTGTCCATTGACAGAAGGAAGAGATCCTACAGTAAGGATTAGGAGACATCTGCAGTAACAGTTACTGGCTCTAAAATGGATGTGTGTAATGTGTGCAAAGCACATTAAAAGGGGGCAGGGCTATTATTTTGAAGCCAGTTCTATAATTTAAAATTATGGCTGAAATTTATTTTCATTTATGGCTTGCTTGTTTCTCCAATTTTTCTGGATACATTTCTGTCATCTTGAAGAAACATATCATTCTCAATTTAAAATACTGTGAACAGCCCAATACTTGGCTTTCCTTAGTTTTGAGTTAAAATGGAACTGAAGTATATATTTGGCAATGATTACCAGAAAAAAAATAGAACATTATCCAAAAATTATGACAGTAATAACTTTCAGTCTATTAATGCTGCATTTCTGTCTCACTAGAGAGGGCTTAATTTGGCCACATAAAATGCTGTGCCACCCCATTTGATATTTTGCACATTGTAGTTCAAAGATTCTCAGCAGGTTATAATCATGTCATTAAAACCTCCATGGTACAAAAATTTAAGCAATTGTAAATAATCTTAAAATGTTTAAATCAAAATAATAATAATAGTAGAAATAATCAACCAACCAATCAAGAAAGATGACATCATCTCAATATAAAATACTTCTGAATTAATTTTTAAAAACCTAATTAGGGACAAAGAATGGAAAGGAGTATAACCTTCCGGTGCAAGAGTATTCATGCCATACCTGGTGAAGGAAATTGAGCAAGTTATTCATATATTGCTGTGTTGCCCATTTTATACAGCCAGAAACACAACACTGATTTAATATTCCCAATTCAATTCAGTTTATTAGTTATAGACTAGAGACCAAATATTCTCACTTTATCTAATTGTGCTAGTAAGTCTCATCGCTGAATAGTTTCCAGAAATCTACAAAAGGTTCACTAATTGTAACTATTGTTCAGAGATATGTAGACTTTCTCTACATATACCATTTAAAAACTTGATTTTCCCTTTGTTCCTTGACTGTATAATATTATAGTTAAGTAAACTGTATACAAGATTATTGTGGGAATGTGTGCACCATTGGAAAACCTCAAAGGCCAGGTTATTGATAGACTGTCATGGAGAAAATCTATCTTTATAGTTGCTAGGAATTGACAGCGATTTGATGGTAGATAATCAATCAACTAATCACTATATTAGTATGTTTTCTAATTTCTAGTATCACCAAAATCAATTATATTGATTAGTTGGGGAAGAACTCTTCGTTTTTTAAAAAAATTACTGGGATATCTAAACTTACTTCTGTTGAACCCATTTTCCTGGGTCTTGAAAGAGGTGATTTCCTGTGTATATGAATTGGATCTGACACCATTGGCTTGAACATCATTACTGAACGATCAGTTTCATCTCTTTTATAAGCATGGGGGTCCTCATCATTCTCATTTTTATGGGATGTTTGTTTTGAATCATCATTCTACAAGAAAATAGATATTTAATGTGATATAACATTTTGTCAAGCAATCTAAAAGCATCATTCCCTTGAATATTACATATCATGTCCTTAACTAGAAATGCCCAGTGTTGCATCTATGACACTTACAATGTCATTACCATTCAGTTATTAATCAAGTGATGTTAAGAGACATCACATGTCTACCACTTGTGATTTTATTGCCAGCTTCTCCATTGACTCTACTTGTTGAAAACCAGTTGCAAAACACACAAATGGAAATCATATGACCGCAGAGCACTGTGATAGTAAATGCCTGCCAGTTGCAAAGTGCCCAAATCTCAATCATTTTACCATGGGGACTTTGTAAATATGAGGAAGGGTCAGGAAATTACTTTTTCAGTGCCATTATAACTTTTAATGCTCAGTAAACATGACAGTTGTTAAGCAAGATCTATTATACCTTCTCCATATTGAAACATACTGTAAATCAAATATATCTAATAACAATTCTGTTATAAGAGCACTCTAATTCAATTTGTAATGCAAGTCCTTGCTAATTATCACTTAATAGACTGGCTTCTATTTTACACAATTACATGGGAAGAGTGCAATACTGCCTGTCTTAAAGTAGTTAATACATCTCCAAATATATTTGGGAAGCTTCTAAACTTAAACCAAAAACTGGAGATTTTTATTTAAGCAACCAAATGCTGTGAAATGACATGAAAATGACATGCTCTTTAAGTTTCATATGAGAAACATTTCTAGAAGCATTTACCTCCCGTGAAGCAGGTCTGTAACCAAAACCTGATGGTAAGTTTTTATCTTCTTCACAGCCTTTAGCTCCTGGACTAAAATGTAACTCTACATGGAAGCGTTCTTCTGATGAAACCTCCTAAATAAATGGATAAGTCAGGTCATATTCTGACTATATGTAATTGGCTTTTCTGTTAAATTATTGTTTATTGTTTCCTTACCTTATTTGGATCTTCATACAGCATGATAACTATTTGGGTCATGTAATTGAGTTCACTGACAACATTGAGATAATCCATAGCTCTCTTCCACTGTTCATCTTTTGATGCCTTAGATAAAAAATGTGAATACCACTTGTTTAGTATTGTCTGTGTGCTGATCCCCCTTTTTACCTTAACACTTATATTAAACTAATTGTAAGTTGCAATCTTAAACATACTTACGATCTAGGCATTTTGAACCTATCTTCAGTTGATATATTTTATAATTCAGTGTTATACATTAACTTATCAAGTGATGACAAGTAAAACATCAGAAAAATAAAGACACCTTGCCAGCCAGAAATTAATCCTAAAGCATTTATTTTTTGCATATTATTTTTAACTTATTAGCAAATCCATTAACATGCAAACCAGGCTATTAAGCTTGTTCAACAAAACATGGCTTTAAACCTTAGTTTAATTTTATATATTAACTAGTATTTTAATATGTTTTAAAGCACAATGAAATCACAAAAAGGTAACACAATTTTTGCAAACTAATCAGTCAATGTTTCCATTACTGAAATGATTAGAAGTCAACTATGATGACTCTTTAGATAATTCTTCAGCCTATTTGCTGAAAGAAAAACTATTACTGAATAAGTAGTGTATTGAACTGGTTACTAAATGTATCTTAGCTTTGGTGATTCTGAAAAGGAATGCCAGTGAAACACTTACATCACATAAAGAACCATAGCGAAGAGTTGAAAGCAAGGAATGAACATGACTCTCACTGGTGAAGTATAGCCTAGTTCGAACGTGACGTTCGGGAGACATAACCCCACTAGAATACCTAAAAATAAAATTGCGTTAAGTAAAGGGCACCATACATTGCATACACTATTTAACAAATATAAAAACCTAAAATTTCTAGACCTAAAATCTAAACATTAACTAACAAACATTCCCACAGTTTTCTACTAATAATAATGAATTAGGCACATCGTTTAAGCTTCTGAATCAATTTTCTCTTTGTTCATGATTAATTAACCTAGGCATAAAATAATATTTTTGTTTTTGGTGCTTAAATTTTATACAACTTTTATGAATCCGGACTTATCTTGGGCCTAAATCTCAAGTTGGGGAACTCTGAAATCTTAATCAGTGCTACATTTATGTTTAATAAAAATACACTTTACATTCTGAATTGTCTGAAGTTGAACCCTTTGTTTTAAGCTGCAGAATATAATGTTGTGTGTATTTGATAATCTGAGCATCCTTGATCAAAATCAAAACCTTATCAGATTTATTTATTTAGTATATGGCAAATACATGGACTTATAGCAGTTCAAATGTTAATGTCCAGTCCACCCAGCATTCAAGGACAGGGTGGTCTATATTGAAAAAAAAATCAGACATTGGGCCGGTGTAAGCTCTTGATGGACATTCGGACACAATGTGATAGATATAGAACGACTGGAGGCTATCATTTTAACTAAATATTTAGCTAAATTTATTGTTATATAAGGGCTTTAATAATGTTGAAAAAATGGTTTAAAAAACTTACAAAGGATGGAGTTTATTAACAGTATCATCATCCTGAGTCCTTTGAAGATCAGACCGAATTTTCCTCAATAGTGGATTGCAGTAACCTTTAGCAATCTCTAATTTTTCAGCCTCAGTAATACCATATTCCTTAAGTGAAAAAAATGTGAAAATAAACTTGGATACTCCTGAAAATTCCCCCTCAATCTATAACTCAATTTGTTAGATAAGTACCTATTTCTACCTAAGTCCTTAATGAGGTAATTTTACTTTCAGATAATGTCACAGTAGTAGATAGTTAGAGGTATGAGCCTCTGATCCTTGTCCTACTTCTAGATCTGCCTCTGGACTCAAAAAAATAAAACAAAAACATTGCAATTCTTTGCTAAGTTGTAAAATGCTATTTTTTCCTGAAGACAGGAAGGCATGTCAATTCAGAGAGCAATGATATAGACATGAACCCCTAGGATTAACCTACTGATAACACAGAATGGGACCTAAACAATGACAGCAGCAGTAGAGAACTTGTTTCAATCTAAGTCCACATATCTTTGAGCAGAGGCCGTACGCTAGTTAGTAGGACTATATATCAAAATAGGTGAGGCCTCTTGATATGAACAAGCAATCCCAAGCACATTTTTAGATACAGATTCCTCCAGAAAATGCATCCACTGGATTCATTAGATATATTTTGAAACCTTTATTTTATAGCAGGGACAAAAGGTAAAGGATACAATATTCACTGGAGGGAAAATCAATTATTTCCTCCTTACTTCTATACTACAATAAGGCTTTAAATCACCATTGGATTCAGCTGAGATATTTAAAATGGAGCTTCTCTGTAATAAAAATATTGTTTTTTGCTGACATTATGACTAAAACATGCCATTTTTTTGCTTAGCATATTACAGGGGATCATTTATGTCCCATCATCATCATATCATGAGGTGATAAAAGTGTTCCACTTCAATTCTTAAACAATTAGAACAAAATAATCAATTAAAACGGAGTGGTAAACCCATAGGAGGTGGGGAAGAGCTTTAGACAAAATCAGAGGATACATGTCCCAATATGAGTCTCAATTTTTGTACATTGGCTTCCTGATGCAAAACTACCATTTTTGTTTTGGCTTATAATATTACCTACCTGCTAAAGTCCGAATATATTGTGTTTATATTGTTCCATAAACATTTTATTTTGTTATTTTATATGGTTTATTTTGTTTATAACAAATTATTATTACTATTACTATTATTACTATTATTATTATGTACTATTATTTTGTATTCTGTATGAATCTAATAGCTATTGGTAATAAATAAATAATTCTCTTTGCAAAATGTAACTTAAAACCATACATTTAGGTTACCATCTACATGGCTGCATTAACCTAATTCAAATCCATCTATAATTCCAATTCCTCCATTTCATTGATCGTTTGCATCCCAATCACCTATTAGTACTTTTATATGCTTCCTAGATGCTGTATTTAGCAATCCTTGCACTTTGCCAAATATTTTTTTCAATGTCTTCCACAACTTATTTAGCATTGATGGTTATTGCTATAGCTCCATTAATTCTAATCTAAATGATCCTGTTGTTTACTGTATATTACTAAAGTACCTACTTAGCAACGTTCTTTTGTGTATCATTACAATTCTATTTCCTTATATGGACTCATATTCTGAATAGTGTATCATGTAATCCTCATGTTTTAATTTCGTGAACCATGTTTTTGCTCTTTCTTATGGAGTAGATCAGAGTTAATCATAGGACGCAACCAATATGCCCCATGATTCTATTGGAAGCCACATTAAAATAATCTAGTTATCCGATACAAGACTACATCTAGGAGAAAATCTAATGAACTGTATAGGATTCACAACTGAATAAATAAATATAGAATTTCACCATTATCCTAGATTCAGTCTAAAGTCAACAAGATACGTGTTGTGTACATAAATATCAGATTCCTCAATTTAATAAGGTAAAGAGGTACCGCTCTTCAATTTGCGATAGTTCATAAAAACTGCTTTATGAAGTACAAATGCATTTTGAGACAGTAAATTTATTCATTTACATAACAGTTAGTAAATATGATCTGGAGAACATAGCCATTTTATTATAATGAGTGTACTATGTAAGCGGCAATGTACATACCTGAGGGATCACAATATCAGCCAACGCCTTTGACAGTCTGTACAATTCCATTGTATTTTCTAGCTTTAAAGAGACATTATGCTGAACATCGTATTTTATGCAGTCATAGATATCTGGGATTTTACTTATATCATATTTTCCATTCTTTGTTTTAAAGTCTTTTTCAAGCTTGGCCCACCTACGCAGCATTAGATCCAATGTTTCACTGTGATAAAGTTGAATATCTAGTTGGACAATTATTAAAAGGTAATAATGAGAGTTGATTAAAGTAAAATGAAGGGATGTTATCATAGACATTAAAGTAATATATCCATCCATTCCTTAAGCTTCAGAGCAGCCAGCTTTGCTTACAGCTTTGTTTTGTTTTCTTTTACACACACACACTAAAATAGTTTGCAGTTCTGGTACTTAACTAAGCCTATTGCTATCTTCTTTCCTGCACAAAGTTACTGCTATTTTATTTACATAACGATCTACATCAATGAAATAAATTTGTTATTAATATATTAGAGTAGCTAATATATTCTAATATATATATTAGAGTAGCTAATATAGTCATTGGGCAAACTATTACAATGTTTTAATTTGAAAGTTGTTCCTGAATTAATAAAAAGATTGTCCTAACAGTTAATCATAAAATAAATATGTGCAATTAATATTATCAATCTAGCCTGATCAAGCAAACTGTTTACCTGCAAACTTAGGATCTTCCATTCGTTGTTTGATTTGAGATGTCAAACTCTGGATTAAAGAATATACCTTATCACATGTCTTAATAGGATTTTTTATCACTTGCATTGATTTTATCAGAGAAATGCTGCCAGATGGTGTCAGCTGTAGTACCAGACCAAAAAGAAATATGTAAGCTATAATACTTAATAGTCTACATCTATGGCATCTGATATCCTAATCCCTGAAAAATATGTATTTTTAAAATGTGCTGTCCTATATGAGAAAAACTTATCAAAAACATTTTGACTTATCTTTTAAATACAACAGTTGACTTAAAACAGTTCATTTAGTGATCATTTAGTGACTGTTCAAAGTTACAACGGCACTGAAAAGTGACTTATGACCATTTTTCACGCTTACGATCTTTGCAGCATCCCCATGGTCATGTGATCAAAATTCAGACACTTGGCAACTGCCTCATGTTTATGACGGTTGCAGTGTTCGGGGGTGATATAGTCCCCTTTTGCAACTTTCTGATAGGCAAAAGCAATGTGGAAGCTAGATTCATTCACAACCAAGATACTACCTTAACAGCTTCAGTGATTGATTCAGTTAAAAACTGTGGCAAGAAAAGTCATAAAATGGAGTAAAACTCACTTAACAAATGTCTTGCTTAGCGACATAAATTTTGGGCTCAAATATGGTTGTAAGTCGAGGACTACCTGTATACTATGAAAAAACCTTAGCTAGAAGAAATACTAATTTGAAATAATTACTATATCCAACAATTATGTTTATTAGTTCCAGTTGACAAAATCCGATTAAACTGATGTCTGTCTTTGTCTTATTTTCCATTAGCTCTCCTACTTTAATATTTCAAATTATATAACAAAATCAGGGAGTACAACCTTTTTAGTTTCCTGATATATCAGTAGCTTTCCATATGATTAACCATAGTACCCTTCTGGGCTGTCTCCACAGGACAGAGTGGTGTGTGTGTGTGTCTCATTCTTCCTGAGGGTAGTTTATATTTCTTCTTTCCCTCCCTCCCTTCTTCCATTTACACATCTCAAGTACATGATGTCTGGATGTCTTACAACTTATAAACAACCACATAAGTAAACAAAACTCAATATAAAAAATACATGAAAATATATAAAGCACCCATATAAACAAAATATTAAACCTAATCAGCAATCAAATTTCAGAAATATGGATTCAGAAGGATACCATAGTTGATGATATCAAAGGCTACCAAGAAGTCAAGAGGAGCAAGAATGAATGCATTACATCAGAAGTCACCCAAAAGTGACAACAGAGCTGTTTTAATTCCATAAACAGGTCTGAAAACTGACTGGAAGAGGTCTGGATAATCCTCTTCTTCCAAGTTTCTCTGAAGCTGTTGTACCTTCTCTAAACATGTAAGGCTGGAGACTGAACAAAAATTGTCTAGTATGATTGGGTTTAATGGATAGCTTGTTGGGTGGGTGAACCAGCACTTCTTTAAGAAGAATTCACCAGCCAAGACTTGGCTAAATATCACCTCTTAGGATGCAGGCAACCTGGGGACATGAATCCAATATACAGGTGACCATACTCACACTAATGAGAAATCTATCCATTTCATACTTCTATCAGATAACACAGCAAGACTGTACCTAGACCCCACAGGACCTGTATATAGGCTGGTGTCCAACTGGGAGTGAATTCAGGCAACTTTGTCCAACAGATGCCTGACATATTCCTCCAAATAGCCTTTCACAATTTCAATTTTTCTATACAGTATTTTCTAACCTTTTCATAGTCCTCAGAAGTAAAGTCTCTATCTCTTTGGAGAATTTCATTAAGGCGTGCCTTCACACGATGTTGGCAACTGCTAAGAGAATCACTGTCACTGTCCAATAGACCATTCATATTAGCACTTTTAACCATCTGCACAAGTATAGGTGTGAGTTCCCCTTCCAATGCCAATAGACCCTGGGGAAAATAAAGTTAGTGAATAGAATTAAATATATTAAGTCTCAAACTAAACAGAATATATACATTCTATAAATGTCTTACCTATGAATTTGACAGAAGAACTGCATTACAACTTACACACAGATAAAATAAATAATTCTAAAACTGCCCATTACAACATGTGATACCAAATTTCATATTTATATTTGCAGTGAGGAAATACTGTTTTAATTCATTATGGATTTATCATCTCTTGTTTTTGTGTGATGATTCTAATTTCAATTACAATTTCTTCTTTTTTATCTTTTTAGTAAGTTAAAAAGTTATAAGCATTATGTTTTGTCATAGAACCACTTGCTTCAGTTCCATATCATTTTTATTTTGTTTCTGGGCACCATTTTCAACTGTTTAATTTGGGTTTGGGATCTGATTACCAAAATGAGGAACAATACTCCAAGCATTTCAAACTGCTGAAGACTATTCAAACTTACAAACTGTTACACAATAAAAACAGCATTAAGCAAAATAAAAACAACAACAACCAATCACAATTCTGTTCAGCAATCTGCCACACTCATTGTGCTAAACAATAATATTGTGAAGTTTGGGAATAACAATTGGGTAACAAGTTATCTTTCCTATGTATAAATATAAAAATGCAAAGGAGTTGAACTCTTCCTGCAAGTAACCTATACACATTTCATATTTTCTACTGACATTATACTACCTTTGCAAAAGCTGCGGCTGTCATTTGAACTCTTCCTTCATCAGATGCATAAATTTTGAGATCATGCCGATAAGTACTATGCAATCTAAGTAGGCCACATCCTGGAAATCCTGCATAGTCACCTACCAAAGCAAGAAGTGAAGTTTCTCATTTGTTTATGTAGATCTTCCCTTTTCATAGAAAAGCCATTACAAAGAAAAATAAGATACCTTGTCCACCTGGGTACATACATCGGAAAGCTCTTCCTAGTTCCTCTGCCTGAACTCTACCTGCAGGTGTCAATTCTCCTCCCCATTTGAGAACTAACAGTAGAGATGGCTCTTGTCTGCGGTTATCTAAATACAAACAAAGCAAGCAAAAGATTTTATTTTACTTATGTTCCAAAGTCAATATGAAACGAATGTTACTTTTCTGCAACAATACAAAAATATTGATATTAATTCTGTATGCTGTAGTGAATAGAATTTGATTTTGAAACAGCAGTACTTTATGCTATATGGCAAATTATTCTGAAATAAAGAAATGAAGGATGTTATCTGAGGCATGCAGAAATAAGTAAAAAGCAATACTTAAAATCCTATACAGAGATACTGAGAAATATGTTTATAGATCTTCAGTGATCATATTTTCTATATACTTGTTTAGAATTGCAGTTTGATTATATTAGATTTTGACTATAAAGTTTCCTTTTGGCTTCTAACCAAGATGAAGAAAATATTATAAACTGAATTAATGTATTGATACTAATCAATTCAAAGAGTCATCACCTCATCCCTAACCCTGTTGACCTTTCACAAGGTTCGAATAACTGTGTTCCTAGGATTAAATAAACTGATTGATGCAAATTATTTCCTAAAAATAACCAAAATACCTTCTTCTTCACTAGATGTCTTAGGACAACCATGAGGAAGATAAGTCAGTTGTACTTTGCGATTTATGCCAGAAAAATGTCCATACCTAAAAACAGCATTGAAAATATTATAAAATCACACAATACTGGTAAAGGAAATACAATAGATCAGATGAACTGATAATTTAGGATATTGTAATACAGCTATAACAAAGAACTGATTGATTTTAACTATATTTTGCTGTATGGAGATAAAACAACCATATTTACTGTTCAAATTTTTAACCAAAACACCAACAAAAATGTGCCACCCACAGATAAGACAACTTTTACCATGTTTTATTTCATAAATACTTTACCATATATACTCATGAAAAAGCCTATCTGTGGATAAACTAAACCTGATTTTTTTGGATGCGTTTTGGCAACTAAAATCTGTGGGCTCATTGTCTTATATCATTAGCAGAGATCAAGAACAGCAATAAAACATATAATCTTTCGTTTTTTGCCCATCCTTTAATAATGTAATAATTAACATAACTGAAATAAACTGGCCTCATAGAAAAAAGATTTCATACATACAGAAAAAGTTTAAGTGTAAAGTGTACATCTACAGGTAGTCCTTGAGTTATGACTACAATTGACCCCCAAAATATCTGTTGCTAATTGACAGTTGTTATGCAAATTTTGCCCCATTTTACAACCTTTCTTGCCACAGCTGTTAAGTGAATCACTGCAGTTGTTAAATTAGTAACATGGTTATTTAAGTGAATCTGTCCTTCCCATTGACTTTCCTTGTCAGAAGGTCTCAAAAGGGGATTACATAAC